>JAOPHQ010004077.1:0-65579 GCA_030340625.1 Merluccius polli
AGGGGTCGGCAACAAGGGCTGGAACAGGCGTAGTCAGGCTGGGAATTACTAGTAGGTTAGGGAAACAACGAACTGGCGCCGGCTGCTTGACAATCCCCGGCTTAAATAGGGAAACAGTGATTATTAATTAGGAACAGGTGTGTGTGGGGAATGACTGGTAGAGACGACAAGCGTCCACTAGATGGAGGTATTGGACCGTGTAGCAGGACGTGGTGTAACAATCTGATCAGATAGTAGGGGTTAGTCAGTGGGAGGTTAAGGGAAGTTTTCTTGGCAGCGATCATTATGTCATCTGGTTAAGTGTTGGGAATCAAAATATGTGTTTAGAGGATAATTGGTTTCCAAGATGGAAAATGAGAGAGGCAAACTGGGGGTTGTAGAGTTATAAAGTGAGTGGTAAGATGATGGAGATAATATCAGATAGGAGTCATGATGTTGATGAATTAAACTCAAAAATAACAAATATATTGTGTGAGGCAGTGGAGGAGGTTATTGGTAAATCTTCTGGCATGAGGAAAAGGAAAATGGTACCTTGGTGGTCAGATGACTGCAAGGAAGCAGTAAAATCCAGAAATAAAGCCTTCAGAAATGTAAAATCAAACCATTCATATACCAATTTAATAGATTTTAAAAGAGCACAGGCAAAGGTTAAACAAGTCGTAAGAGAGGCTAAAAGGAAGTATTGGCGTGAATTTTGTGGTAAGATAGGGCAGAAGTTAAAGTGGGTGATGTTTGGAGCATGATTAAAAAGATGGAGGAATTAGAAGGGAATTCTCTATACCTGTGATTAAAAATAATGAGGTAGAGGCAGTGACTAATCAGGAGAAAGCTGAGATGCTTGCAAAAGGGTTTGTCAAGGTTCATAGCTCAAAAAACTTAACAGATGGAGAAGTATCTTGGAGAGTTAAAGTAATGGAGGAAAATAAAGGATTACTAGGGAGAAAGGCAGATAGTGAGAGCATACTTGATAAGGAGTTTACATTATTTGAGCTTAAGAGAGCATTAAATGGGGTCAAGAATACTTCACCAGGGAAAGATGGTGTACGCTACAAAATATTAAGGAGATAGATGATGTGGCCAAGTATGGAGTTCTAAAACGGTATAACAAGATCTGGGAGCAAGGTAAATTACCTGTGTTGGAAACACTCTGTAGTGATTCCTATTGGAAAACCAGGAAATGACAAAACTGAAGTTAAAAGCTATGGACCAATAGCATTAACATCTAGTTTATGTAAACTGATGGAAAGAATGGTTGTTAGGAGGTTAATGTATGAGGGTGAAAAGAAAGATGTACTCTCCAAACACCAGAGCGGGTTCCGTAGTGGACGAACAACAATGGACCCTGTTGTTTGCATGGAGAATCTAATAAGGAAAGCACAAAATAACAAAGAAGTAGTTCTGGCTACATTATTTGACATAGAGAAAGCATATGATATGCTCTGGAAGGAGGGGTTACTGATCAAGCTGAATAGGATGAACATTGGTGGGAAGATGTTCAATTGGATTAGGGACTTTTTAAAAGACAGAACAATTGAAGTCAGAATTTGGGTTACATTTTCCAAGACCTATTCTATAGAAAATGGGACACCTCAGGGCAGTGTATGCAGTCCAGTGTTTTTTAACCTAATGATTAATGACATTTTTGAGTCAATAGAAGATATGAGAATAAACATAGCATTATATGCTGACAATGGAGCTTGTGGATAAGAGGGCGTAATATTGAAAACATTACAGCTAAAATGCAACTAGCTATTAACAAGGTTGAAAAATGGGCATTTGAATGGGGTTTTCATTTATCAGTGGAAAACACACAAGTTATATGTTTTTCAAAGAAAAGAAATAACCCTACCATAGAACGTAAGGTCAATTTAAAAGGACATAATGCATCACACCCTACTAAGGAAGTCCTAAGTGAATGTTGGGAATATGGGAGATCGCAGATCTGTAGCTTTGGTTGGGATGCCAACAGATTAGCAAGTCAGTTGAAGATAGAGGATATACCTTGTAGCAAGACCTTGCCTCTGGCAATAACCCCACCTTGGTTGTTTTGTTCTCCTAGCGTAATTATAGAAACTAAAGATAAGGTAGGGCAGTATCTAGAGACTATGTGTTACAATACTGCAAAAATATACTGTATATCAAAAAGCGAACTACAGATCATTTATCTATCTTTGCTGCTGAGATGGCAGCCATTATCATCGCATTGCAATGGCTAGAAGAGGCTAGGCTCCCTAAAGCTGTTATCTGCTCTGACTCTATGTCATCACTTACATCTATTCAGAATGGTGAATCAGCGTGCAGGCAGGACCTCCTGAATGAAATCAATCAAATTATGTTTATGATTAATCAACAGGGAAGAATAGTGCAGTTTGTATGGGTCCCCGCACACAAAGGCATAGAAGGGAATGAACAAGCTGACAAACTTGCAAAAGAGGCAACAAAAGAAGATGAAATTCAAATAAACATTCCACTCAGTAAGTCAGAGATAAAGGTAATAATCAAACAAAAAGTGAATGCAATGTGGCAGACTGAGTGGGATAAGGAGAGGAAGGGTAGACATTTATACAAATGTGGAACATGTCCTTTTAAGGTGTAGAAGGTTTTCTAGGGAAAGAGAAAAAATGAAAAGGGCGGTTAATACAGCTAAGAAAGTATTCTCCTTGGAAACATTGGGCCTCATTCACGAACCGTTCTCAAGAACAAATTTGTTCTTAAGTCCTACTTACGAAGATTTTACGAAGATTGTGGCATTCATGAATTGTTTTCTTATCCAGGATTTTTCTTAGCTAAGAACAAATCCTACGAACACTCAGGAGTACTCTTAAGCACATTTCAGTTCCGACATGTTGGCATGGTTGTGTTTTTCATTTTTCATTTTAATTACATTAAATGTGCCAATGCTTTAACATGAATCAAGTACATTGGAAACCATGCCATCAATTAGTGATCCCACCTTATTTATAGGTGGCATTTCTCCATCCACGGCCTACAAAACAATGGCATATACACTCACCGGCCACTTTATTAGGTACACCTTGCTAGTACCGGGTTGGACCCCCTTTTGCCTTCAGAACTGCCTTAATCCTTCGTGGCACAGATTCAACAAGGTACTGGAAACATTCCTCAGAGAGTTTGGTCCATATTGACATGATAGCATCACGCAGTTGCTGCAGATTTGTCGGCTGCACATCCATGATGCGAATCTCCCGTTCCACCACATCCCAAAGGTGCTCTATTGGATTGAGATCTGGTGACTGTGGAGGCCATTTGAGTACAGTGAACTCATTGTCATGTTCAAGAAACCAGTCTGAGATGATTCGCGCTTTATGACATGGCGCGTTATCCTGCTGGAAGTAGCCATCAGAAGATGGGTACACTGTGGTCATAAAGGGATGGACATGGTCAGCAACAATACTCAGGTAGTCTGTGGCTTTGACACGATGCTCAATTGGTACTAATAAGCCCAAAGTGTGCCAGGAAAATATCCCCCACACCATTACACCACCACCACCAGCCTGAACCATTGATACAAGGCAGGATGGATCCATGCTTTCATGTTGTTGACGCCAAATTCTGACCCTACCATCCGAATGTCGCAGCAGAAATCGAGACTCATCAGACCAGGCAACGTTTTTCCAATCTTCGATTGTCCAATTTTGGTGAGCCTGTGCGAATTGTAGCCTCAGTTTCCTGTTCTTAGCTGACAGGAGTGGCATCCGCCTCAAGGTTCGACGTGTTGTGCGTTCAGAGATGCTCTTCTGCATACCTCTGTTGTAACGAGTGGTTATTTGAGTTACAGTTGCCTTTCTATCAGCTCGAACCAGTCTGGCCATTCTCCTCTGACCTCTAGCATCAACAAGGCATTTGCGCCCACAGAACTGCCGCTCACTGGATATTTTCTCTTTTTCGGACCATTCTCTGTAAACCCTAGAGATGGTTGTGCGTGAAAATCCCAGTAGATCAGCAGTCTCTGAAATACTCAGACCAGCCCGTCTGGCACCAACAACCATGCCACGTTCAAAGTCACTTAAATCACCTTTCTTCCCCATTCTGATGCTCGGTTTGAACTGCAGCAGATCGTCCTGACCATGTCTACATGCCTAAATGCATTGAGTTGCTGCCATGTGATTGGCTGATTAGAAATTTGCGTTAACGAGCAGTTGGACAGGTGTACCTAATAAAGTGGCCGGTGAGTGTATATTGCTGCTACAGGAGATTGCGGATCGTGCCCTACGGAGGGAACGAATATTTCAGGACCACGTAGATCTTTTTTCAGAGAGCGATGAGTACCTCTTTGGACGCTTTAGGCTCCCACAAGCTGTTCTTATCGATCTCTGCAACTATTTGGAGCCAGCACTTCGGAGCCACACACATCGGTCCAACCCTGTCCCCCCGCATGTGCAGGTTCTATCGACTCTCGGGTTTTTGGCCACTGGATCCTTTCAACGGGAGCTGGGGGACAGGGTGGGCATCTCACAGCCATCCATCAGCCGCGCTCTCCCTCGAGTTGTAGATGCAATTAATCAACTGGCTACACAATACATAAAATGTCCATACACAGCAGAAGAGCAAGTCACAGTCAAGAGAGGATTTCATCTTATTGCTGGTCTCCCTAACACCATTGACGCAATAGACTGCACCCACGTGCGCATCAAGGCACCCTCTCCAGACTCCTTTCCATACCTCAACCGCAAGCAATATCACTCAATAAATGTACAACTCATTTGCGACTCAAATAACCACCTGCTGAACGTAGTCTCCCGGTTCCCACGTGGAGCACACAACTCCTATATTTTTCAAAACAGCTCCGTGGGAACACGCCTTGAACAAGGAGCAGCTGATGACGCATGGCTCATTGGTATGTATCTTTTAATTACAATTTCCCACAAAAGTGTATTTTTATTTGATTTTTATCTTGATTTATTTTTTCAGGGGATCGAGGATATGCCCTGGCCCCCTGGTTGATGACACCATTGACAAACCCTCAGACTCCTCGGGAGGTGTCATATAATCAGATGCATGCACGCACTCGCTCCACCATCGAACGCACCATCGGCATTTTAAAGGGACGCTGGATGTGTTTGGACACAGCAGGTGGCAAATTGCTGTACAAACCGGAGAAGGTAAGACAGCAGATGATTTATTTCATTAGCCTATTATAAGAACCACCTACACTAGGGTCAGGTTTATTCAAACACCTTGCATCTTACTTTATGACTCTCCCTCACCATTACAGGTCTGTAGGATAATCATGGCCTGCTGTGTCCTGCACAACATCGCTATGAAGCGTGGTGTGCCACTGGCACACCACGCTTCATAGCGATGTTGTGATTGTGGCACGCTTCATAGCGATGTTGTAGCGATGTTGTGGCACAGTGCCACATCCCCCTCAGCCACTACTCCATGAGGATGTGCGTCCTGACGCAATGATGGGACCAGACTGCAGGCGCGCTGTTCATGTTCGAGAGCAGTTAATTGCCCATTTGTGAATAAAGTTGCAATATTACAAGTTTAATCAAACAGTCTACTGTAATGCACTTCAAAAATGAGGACAGACCAGTTTCAGTGCACATGTTTATTTTCTTTTGAAATTCTCATTAATTTCTTTAAGTGTTGAGGCAATCTTCTCCAGCGTCTCCGCTATCCATTCCTGATTGTGTAGTACTGCGTCCGAGATCAGGCGTGGTCGTGGAGAGGCACGGGCCCGAGTTCATGTGGATGTGCTGCTGCAGGAGGGCTCTGTCTGTTCTGGTTCTGTTGCAAGTTGGCTCTGCGGGACTTCATCTGTGATTAAAAAAAAAATTAAAAATAAATGAATGAATGAAATCAAGCCAAGGTTGCAACCCCTCAGTCCAATACTAAAGACGTATTTTGAGCTTACATACTATGGTAAAATCCTGCCTTACAGGGCACACGTTTTAAATATATATATAAAAAAGGTATTATTCCAGAAAATAAATAAATTACCTTCCGATTCCTCTGGAGTAGCAGCGACACAGGGAGGGGGTGACAGCGTTGCATCGGGGCCCAGGTCTGTGTCCAGAGACTCAGTTGATGGTACTCCGAAAAAGTAAGGTGGGAAAATTTAATCATCAATTAAATAAGTTACATTATAGTGATTTTGATTTTTACCTACCTGAGAGTGCCGTCTCCCCGATGATGGCCCCGATGCGCTGGTCCAACTCAGACATGGCTGTCGTGTCTGCTGTCCCCCCTCCAGTCCGTTGCATCTCCCGACGGAATTTTGTTATGTTTCTTTTTGTTTCGCATTTAAGGTCGAACCATTTACCTCCTCTATTGTGCGTCCCTCTCCCGACACTGCATCCACTGCACAGTTACGCGTTTTATAGGATCCCCTGTTGCTGTTCTGTTTTGTTTGTTTTGGTTAGGTTTGCTTTTGGTTTATTTCCCTCTTACTTTTTGGACCAGTGGTTCCTTTTGGCCTTAACTCTTTTGTTTATTTGGTCATTTGTGATTTCTTGTAGTTTTGATTTGCTTTCATGGTCCTTTTCTGTTATATTCTTCAGTTAAATACATCGTTTGTCAATTGGGTTGTTGGTTTGTTTAACCTCTGTTTGCTTTTTGTTTCAGGGAGATCCTTTTTGTTTTGTTCTTTGATTTTCAGTGCGGACTGGGTGTCATCAGCTGGGAGGCTAGGCACAATGGTGAAGACCTCACTCCCGTTGCATGCAAGTAGGCACTGGGGCACCTCTAATGCATGTTTTTGTAGTGTTTTGGGGTTTTTGTGTTAACACCCCAGGCTAGTGGGAATCGTCTCACATATCTAGTAGTCTGCCTCCCACTGAGGTCCCAGCCCACTGATTTTAGTTTTCTGTTATAGTTATTAGTATTTAGAATATTTGTCTAGCCGGCCTTTTAAACTCATATTAATAAAATTACGTTTAGATCCTTTCTGTTAATAAAATTATCCCTTTTCCCCTCAACAGCTCCAGTTTTCTTAGGTTTATTCTTGATTTATTATTATTATTGCAATAAAAGAAACATTTAATGTACTTATTGTCTCTGCCTCCTTAGTCTTTCGAACCTGTGTCCTTATAATTTTGCAATACACTAGTTTAATTTCTTTGTTCTTTATTTCCTGGGGTGCAATTCCCAGGTGGCATTGTCGGTCCCTCTTTAGTTACCCCCCCCCCCCCCCCCCCCCCCCCCCCCCCCTTTAGTATTGAGTTTTACACTAAGCCCTCACACACACACAATTCTGATCAGAAACAGAACAGAAATCATGCACAGACAAGTTGTACACGGGAAACGAGCTTGCACATAGGGAAAGTGGACCAGAACTATATAACACTGTGAAACTACCATGTTCGGCAGTTGCTTCATGAGCCAACTTGGTTGATTGTATACTTACAATAAAGCTTTGCTCCAGCATATTCAACTCATCCAAGCCTACCGATTCCAGTTCTTACGATGGACGGTATCTAAAACTGAAAAGATCAAGACAATTGTGTGAGTGTCGAATCCATGACACGTGCCACTAGGCAGTGACGATAGATGATTGACAGGTGCTCTCCTTCCCTGAAACAGGAAACCCAAATGTTAAAAGAACAGGAAACCAATACAGTGTAACGTTGTCCCGGGTTTATTGGTGTATGAATACAGGATCATTTGCTTAGCCCACTGTTGTCTGTCATGGACAGAAGAAGAAAGCGGATCATAACCATTGCCCTGCTGTACTTGCGGTATAAAGGGTACCAACTCCGCCGCCGCTGATTATGGGTTTATATAACGCAGCAACAGGTGCTCGGGACGAACACCATTTCAGAAGGGGGGGAAATGTAACTGTGTGATGTAACTGTGATTCAAATGTATCTGTGGGTTAATGCTCCACACGTGTTAGTCCTCTGCCTTACAGGTACAGACAATCAATAATTAGAACAGTGGTAGCGCGAACTTGTTAATGGGCTGGGAGCGGGTGAATGTGTTGTGTAAGTCCTCCCTTACAGGTGCAGACAATCTCCCAATTATCCAGCTGGAGCATGATTGGCGAGAGAAGGAAGTAAAAGCCGACAGACTCTTTCTGAAGGGGGGCGGGATCCGAGAAGACGCACAGACAGCCACGACTACTCACGGAATACTTCACAACGAAACCGGAACGAGGGGAACGATCGATATCCGACGAGGAGCCATACAACGCCTGCAACTATACCGAGCTACACGCATCTTAACCACCAACTAAAGGGAAGTAATTCCTTGTCTCGTAGCTCAGGTTTTTTATGTGTGTGGAACCATTGTATTGCTGGCTGGAGCGCTGATTCCACTTCCTGCTTTTGCAGCGCGGTCCTCTACCTACCAGACGCAAAGCAGGACTACTCCAGCAGAGGGACTCGGCGACGCAACGCAAAGGGATTGCCTCAACGCTCGGGTTGACCACGACGCCCAGCTAATTGTTTGTGCTCTTTGTTTGTCATCATTGTTTTAGCATTTTATCGTGTGGACCACTGGGAACTGGGTTGGGGTTTTTATTAGAAGTGGGGTAATATAACTGTAGTGTGTTACTATCATCCAGTTGCTCATAATTGAAGGAGTTTTATGGTGGTTTCAACCATCCAGTGTCAGGAAGTGTTCGCCCGTATGCAGGGGGTGTAACAGTGGGGCTCAGACCTAGACATTTTTGTGATTGCAGTGCATCGTGCATGGTGTGGGTGTTTTAAAGTTACCTGATGTGTGTAACTCTGACGTGACTGGTTGCCCGAGTCACCGTACGGGAAAATCTTTGTATTGCAGTGGTGGCATGTTTTGTAGCACTTGGTTTGAGTTACCCAACTGTTTATTGATTGATTGGGGGCTGTACGCTATCCCTGCTGAAGGCTGTAGTGTAACCTGGCTCCTGCTAATAGCCAGTGAGGCTGTGTTTTAGGTGCATGCTTAGACGTGGGTTGCTGTGTTTTTATGATTGCCTTCGTTTGTGATTCTTTTTGATTGAAGACTTTGTCTTCCCTGTCTTTTCGTTTGCCGTGATCCTACCTAGCCCTGTTAAATAATTAAGCCTCACTGGTAACGCCCCTTCCCAACCTACCTCCCCGTCCTACTTGTGTGCATTTTATAGTTTGTGTAATAAAGTTTATTTTATTCCGTTCTCCAGTTGTTTTGTGACTTAAGGGTTCAATTGCCTGCGGTTTAACCGTTACATTTACCCCATTCTCCAGACCCGCAAACAGCACGGCAAGTACCATCAATTGGTGTGGGAGCTTCACCTGGATGAGGTGATGTTCCAGCGGTTCTTCAGACTCACCAGAGGCCAGTTTGATGAGGTGCTCAGTAAAGTTGGAGACCGAATCTCGAAGATGGACACTAGCTACCGGGAGGCTATTGGTCCAGCTGAGCGCCTCCCCATATGCCTAGGGTAAACTGCATTGATTGTAGTCATATGAAATTATAATAGTCCTGTTGTGTAAATAACCTACTGGTACGGGGCTTCATGGTAAACCCCATGAGCTTTCCTGTATTCTTTAGCTATTGTGTTTGTTTGAATTGCAGTAATACTGTGTATGCCATACAGCTACATACTGCAGTGAATACAAGGCTAATGTATACAGATATCTTGCTACTGGGAACTAATTCCAGACGATAGCCTTACATTTTCGTGTGGGGGTCTGCACAGTGGGCAGGATCGTGAAGGATGTGGCAGCAGCTATTTTGGACTCCATGGTGAGCGGGGTGATGCCTACTCCAACCCTGGACGACTGGAGGGCCATAGCAGAGGACTTCACTGAAACTTCCCCAACTGCATTGGCTCCATAGATGGCAAGCATGTCGTTATTAAAGCCACCTCTAATGACGCCCCCTCCAACATCATTAAACCCCCCCCCCCCCCCCCCGGCTCACTGTTCTACAACTGCAAGGGGACATTTTCTATTTGTAGATGCACAGTGCCGTTTGGTTTGGATGGTTGACATCGGCAGATATGGGAGAACCAGCGACGGTGGGTCTTTTTTACAACTCCGCTTCTGGAGAGGGCCTCCGAGATGGCACCCTGGACCTCCCACAAGATTCTGTGGTTAACTCCATCACTGCATTGAAGCGCCATGGCTATCGTGATGAGGCCCCAGCTCCACTCCTTTTTCTGTCATGCACATTTACTACACATTTAATGTGTTTACATCAGTGTTTCTCAATACATATTGAGATGACGTCCCACATTTTGATTGGCTCTAGATTTCAAAAGTCAAGGGGGGATACAGCATGAATTGGCACAGCACATGTGAGAACTGTAAAACTTCAGCTTCCTTTTATGCTTACTGTATTTACTTACCGTGGGAGTTGGGAAAGTTGCATTCAACTAAATGTTTGACATGCTAAAGGCCTAACCTGTAACCTACCTATTGTGTGCTGAATCAACTAGAGGGCAAAACATAGAGATGTTAAGGCAGAATAGAAATATGTATTTAGTTAGATAGACATTATGTAAAAAATGGTAACATGTCCCACACAAACATATACTTTGTCCCACATTTGGTTTGTTGGGATCTATACCCTATACAGACTAAAGACTAATATATCTTTTCAACCCACTGGGACCACCAACAATCTCAGCAATGACCCTCTAAGCTCAGTTCTTCTGCAGGCTACACAGTATTGGATGTCCTGGCACTGCCGTTATCAACCTCTTTTCCATACTTGTGACTAGCTAATGAACAGTCTTTGTTACTGACCAACAAAGAAAACATATAGGCTACATCCCTCGCAAACACTTCCTGGCTGTACCTGAGTGGACGAACATTTGTGGGCTGCTTTCGGAACCGGACCAACATGGCGGCCGCCTCACAAACAATCTCATTTAACAGCTGAATAGTAGACTAAAATGTGTTTCTGAAAACATTTTAGGTGAGAAATAAGCAATGCAGTTGCTAAATCTGCCTTCATTTAAGATCGACAAGTTTTTCGGGAGTTTCCAGAAGAGTCGAGTATTGCTGGATGCCCCGGATCTGCAAAAAGTAGAAGAGAACTCAACTTCATGCAAATGAGGAGCATGCCAACGCGACGCCCCATCTCTCAAAACTCAATGCCATGCTATCAGAATGCATTGCAGGGCTGCTTACATAGACAATAAGTGGAAGTCGTGAAAATGACGGATCCTAGCCCCACCGGATCCATTGCCTCGCGGACGTCATTCGCTCTGTATTGGGCGCGTTAACGCGTCTTGCAAAAGGGATGTTTTGTGACCATATATTGTTACACCACGTCCTGCTACACGGTCCAACACCCACATCTAGTGGTTGCTTGTCGCCACTGCCCATCATTCCCCCAACACACCTGTTGCCAATTGGTAATCACCTTTCCCTATTTAAGCCGGGGATCTCCAGCCAGCCGGCGCCAGTTCGTGCCCTTGCTTACCTAACCTCTGTCCAGTGATCCAGTTACCCGTCTGTTGCTGAACACCGCCTGCCTGACTACCTGCCTGTTGACGAACCCTGTTGCCGACCCCTGCCTGCCTGACTACCCGCCTGTTGCCGAACCCTGTTGCCGACCCCTGCCTGCCTGACTACCCCGCCTGTTGCCGAACCCTGTTGCCGACCCATCGCCTGTCCGACTGCCCGCCTGTTGCCGACCCATCGCCTGTCCGACTGCCCGCCTGTTGCCGACCCATCGCCTGTCCGACTGCCCGCCTCTCCAACTGCCCGCCTGTTGCCGACCCATCGCCTGTCCGACTGCCCGCCTGTTGCCGACCCATCGCCTGTCCGACTGGCCGCCTGTTGCCGACCCATCGCCTGTCCGACTGGCCGCCTGTTGCCGACCCCTCACCTGTCCGACTACCTGTCTGTTGCCGAACCCCCGCCTACCCGATTACCGCCGGCCTAGCTTGGCCTGTTGCTATTTCCCTTGTATAAATAAATTCCCTGTCTTTCATCCCGTCTCCCTGTGTTCAGCGTTTGGGTCCACTCGTCCTGTACTATAACATATATGGTTATACACTCACCGGCCACTTTATTAGGTACACCTGTCCAACTGCTCATTAACGCAAATTTCTAATCAGCCAATCACATGGCAGCAACTCAATGCATTTAGGCATGTAGACATGGTCAGGACGATCTGCTGCAGTTCAAACCGAGCATCAGAATGGGGAAGAAAGGTGATTTAAGTGACTTTGAACGTGGCATGGTTGTTGGTGCCAGACGGGCTGGTCTGAGTATTTCAGAGACTGCTGATCTACTGGGATTTTCACGCACAACCATCTCTAGGGTTTACAGAGAATGGTCCGAAAAAGAGAAAATATCCAGTGAGCGGCAGTTCTGTGGGCGCAAATGCCTCGTTGATGCTAGAGGTCAGAGGAGAATGGCCAGACTGGTTCGAGCTGATAGAAAGGCAACTGTAACTCAAATAACCACTCGTTACAACAGAGGTATGCAGAAGAGCATCTCTGAACGCACAACACGTCGAACCTTGAGGCGGATGGGCTACAGCAGCAGAAGGCCACACCGGGTGCCACTCCTGTCAGCTAAGAACAGATAACTGAGGCTACAATTCGCACAGGCTCACCAAAATTGGACAATCGAAGATTGGAAAAACGTTGCCTGGTCTGATGAGTCTCGATTTCTGCTGCGACATTCGGATGGTAGGGTCAGAATTTGGCGTCAACAACATGAAAGCATGGATCCATCCTGCCTTGTATCAACGGTTCAGGCTGGTGGTGGTGGTGTAATGGTGTGGGGGATATTTTCCTGGCACACTTTGGGCTTATTAGTACCAATTGAGCATCGTGTCAAAGCCACAGACTACCTGAGTATTGTTGCTGACCATGTCCATCCCTTTATGACCACAGCAGGATAACGCGCCATGTCATAAAGCGCGAATCATCTCAGACTGGTTTCTTGAACATGACAATGAGTTCACTGTACTCAAATGGCCTCCACAGTCACCAGATCTCAATCCAATAGAGCACCTTTGGGATGTGGTGGAACGGGAGATTCGCATCATGGATGTGCAGCCGACAAATCTGCAGCAACTCCGTGATGCTATCATGTCAATATGGACCAAACTCTCTGAGGAATGTTTCCAGTACCTTGTTGAATCTGTGCCACGAAGGATTAAGGCAGTTCTGAAGGCAAAAGGGGGTCCAACCCGGTACTAGCAAGGTGTACCTAATAAAGTGGCCGGTGAGTGTATATGGTCACAGAACATCCCTTTTGAAGGCACAGGAAATGTGCAAATGAATCTGAAATAGCTTGTGGTGTTATTGTTAGTGTTGTTGGAGCATGAGAAGAAGTGGCGGTTTTGAATACGATTTTTGGACTTTGAATTGGTGGTTGGCATAAACTGGTATGTGACTGAATCGGGATGGCAACACAGGTAGTAGATGAAGATGATGATATCGATTTTGATGATTGGACTAAATAATTCAGATGAAGATAACCGGGTTGTACGCAGGAAGGTGGAGAGGGAGGAATTTAAAATAATACTTGGTAACGCTTTATATTAAGGTCCTTGTAATAACATTAATTAATAGGTAATAAGGCCACAATGATCCTTACAAGATGCTTATTAACATGTTTATAAGCCTATATAAGTGTTAATAATGGCATATAATACAGTTAATAGCAGGCTATAACACATTTAATAAGCGCTTATAAGAAACGTGTTAACAGTTTGCAAATGCTTAAGAACATTAATAAAAGCCTCATGAGTATCTTATAATTGTTCATAATAGCATTACAAACACCCATAACCCACCCATTACGACTTTGCTATGCCTTTATTAATCTTCTTTTGTTTGCTTATTGATATTAAAATATACTTTATTGCTCATCCATTATCAGTTAACTATGCACTTGTTAACAGTTAACTATGCTTTTTGCAGCTACCGGATCTAAAGCGAGAACAATGCCTTATTAAGGCTAATAAATATTTAATTATGCGTTTATTAATGGTTAATATACTTTTCAACCTCCACATCTAGAATGTGGTCAAGGTTGATATAGTGGGAAGAAAAAATGCATAATACAAGTGTTTCAACTGTGAAGGCCAAAATTGTTTTATTTATTGCTATGACGCTTTCCAGGGCACGGGCCCCTATCTCGGGGCGAACCCATTCCAGGGCGCCCTGCCCTTCACAAAGAAAAGAGAACTCTTCCCGGGGCTCCCGCCGGCTTCCCCGGGGTCGTTTGCGTTACCGCACTGGACGCCTCGCGGCGCCTATCTCCGCCTCTCCAGATTCGGGGATCTGAACCCGACTCCCTTTCGATCGACCGGGGGCGACGGAGGCCATCGCCCTGCGCTTCGGAACGGCGTTCGCCAATCTTGGACCGACTGACCCATGTTCAACTGCTGTTCACATGGAACCCTTCTCCACTTCGGCCTTCAAAGTTCTCGTTTGAATATTTACTACTACCACCAAGATCTGCACCCGCGGCGGCTCCACCCGGGCCCGCGCCCTAGGCTTCCGTGCTCACCGCGGCGGCCCTCCTACTCATCGCGATGTAGCCCACGTGGCTCCGATCGCCAGCGACGGCCAGGTATGGGCCCGACGTAACATAGACATATATACATAGACGCCTCATGACGTGATGGAACGTAACCCAGCGTCGCCGCCATATTGGTAGGGAGTCCTCACTCTAGTCTAGCATAGGAGTCAACGGGAGAGCAAGCTATGCCAGTATGTTGTGCAGCTTACGGTGCAGTATTGACACCAGATCGTGTGGGATTACCTTTAACAAGTAAGATTGAACAATAATTCTTATTTAAAAAAAAAAATAAAAAATCGTCCTGTATCATAAATAAATCTCTGCCATTTGTAACAAACCAAACCGTGTGAAAATCTGGTAAAAATTCGGGGAGTTATGCTTATTATTGTAGTTGGGGATACGCCTTCCTCCATAGAAATGAATGCACTGGGGGCGCACTGGGTCCCCTGCCAAGATGGCGGCCGCGCTGCTACGTCAGCTCTAACGGGCAGCGTCAGTCTATGAGGCGTCTATGTATATATGTCTATGGTGATTACGCCGGGAAATGTCGAGATGCCATCCGTGACTGTCCAGATATTGACGACAAAGTTCGGGCGCTGAAGAAATCATGGCGACTGTTGCCTGTTGGAAAGGGGCACTTTTGAATTGCTGTGGTTCTAATGGACCATGTTTTTTTTTCGAAGTTAAAACAATGTTTACAGTTCCTTGAAAGTGTTTTTTTCTTTCTTTGAAATGCCCGTTTTAGGTTATTTTTATTTTGATACATTTTTAGTAATATGTCCACAACAATAAATAAAACGATTTTGGCCTTCACAGTTGAAACACTTGTATTATGCATTTTTTCTTCCCACTATATCCACCTTGACCACATTCTATATGTGGAAGTGGAAAAGCATATTAACCATTAATAAACGCATAATTAAATATTTATTAGACTTAACAAGGCATTGTTCTCGCTTTAGATCCGGTACCTGCAAAAAGCATAGTTAACTGTTAACAAGTGCATAGTTAACTGATAATAACGGCATAATAAAGTATATTTTATTTTAGTAAAGCAAACAAAAAACGATTCTTAAAGGCATAATAATGCATAATAAATGATTTGTTAGCCTTAATAAGGCATTGTTCTCGCTTTAGATCCGGTAGCTGCAAAAAGCATAGTTAACTGTTAACAAGTGCATAGTTAACTTATAATACACTGTAAAAAAAAATCCGTAGAATTTACGGTAAAATACTGGCAGCTAGGGATGGGAATCGATTAGATTTTTACGATTCCGATTCCATTTTCGATTCTGCTTAACGATTCGGTTCTTTATCGATTCTCTTATCGATTCTCATTTGGAAAAAAAGGACAACAAACAGGTCGATTAGCGTCATCTTTGTTTAGTTTAGTCATGACCTTACAAACCCAACAACAGTGAGGTCTTAACGTTAGTCCGGAGCGGATCGAAAACGCGACATTCAGAAATCGGTATCGCATGCTGTGTGCGCACATTTTTTTGCATGTTGGAAGTATTTCAAGTACGAAGGATAGTCCATGGTAGAAGAAATAAACATCATGAAAAAAGGAGCCACTTGCTCCGTGTTGATCAACAACAGTCACTGAGTCCAGACTTGGTTGAAAAGGCTCTTAACGTGAACATGGTGTTCAAGAAACTGGAACTTAAAGCATTCAGCAGTCACCAGTTCTGCTTGAAGACTCATATGTTGTCCATCTGGTGTCCACTGTAGAATGGCATGATCATCTCTGCAGCCAGAAAACATAAACAAAGCAAAGGTTAGATTGATGCAGTGCCTGAGCATGGTGCCTACAGAGATAAATTCAGCCATCTGTTGTTAAACTGAGCTCCAATGAGCTATACATAGAATGAAACCAGAGGCCTGTACCACGAAGCGAGCTCAGCCTACCCGGGGTTACTGTCAGCCTATCCAACTGAACCTATCCGAAACACTGTCACTCTGGATCAGTGGTACCACGACGCTGGTTATCAACTCGGTAACTCAACCCCGGCCTGTCTTACTGTGAATCTGTGAACGCGCACGTATAAAGGGCGGATTCAAGGCAGCTGACCAATCACAGCCATGAGCACCGACGCGTCAAAGAGAAGCAAGGTGAGCGCAGCGAACAGAGGAAGGAGAAGAAAAAAAGAAAGAGAAAAAAGAAGCCCGTGGTCCGACCCGACCCGAATTATTAAATGTTTAATTGGTGCTGATTAAACTTGTAAATTAATTCTGCTCTGGATCCGATTCTTTCCTTCTATTCTGATTCTTTTAAACAGTGGCCAAACATCAGAACCATTTTATTATATTAGACTATATATTTTCCATCTTTGCTGAGCATAAGGTTTGTTCTAAATTAAATAAAAGCCTGTCCCATATAGACATGTGTCTCTATAAGACAGGTCCGCCTGGCACACACACACACCTCAAAAAAGAAAAAAAAAACTATTGGCAGAAGTCCGGGCCGTGAGAACCGGCAGCCTAACGTTATCTCTCGTATGGATAATCAGCATGATAATCCAACGGATTTGATCGATCCCGGAAAATCCGTTGTTGTGATAGACTCATGTGTTTTCATAACGTATCATAAACTGGATACAATCACCGCAACTCTGTCCGGAGCTTCGCTACTTTTATTTCCGTCTCCTTGGTAACAATAACCCCAGGTACAAGGATTTCTAAATAAGGGCACACTGAACATCATAAAACATTACAGCCATAACGCTCTTCTCACTATCTGGGCTCTGGGTTACCGGTGAGAGGACACGTGTCATTATTCCCGTACAGGTGATTGGCCGGTGGCTGGAGCATTTTACTGGATTCAGTTCAATCCTGAAAGCTACCCTGCCCCGGAGCAGGTTTGCCGTTCAGAGTAAGTTACCATGGTAACTCACCTCGGTAAGAATGAATCTAGCTTTGTGGTACCGGAAAGCCAGGGTTAACCCTGAAGTTACCTCGCTAAACCGGTAATCCTGCTTCGTGGTACAGGCCTCAGCACTCAGGAGTATTTCATTTATTTTATTGTATTAGTGTATCAAGACTAAGTGATCATCACAAGGATTAAAGCAAAAAAAAAATCTTTTGACAGAATTTTTTTTTTATGCAAGCTGTATGATTGATGAAATCTGATGTGATTTTAACACATAAATGAAGCATTCTGGTGTACTCTGAGAAGAACATCAAGGGAACATTTGTTTCAGATTTTTAAAAAGCACATTGAGTAGGTACTGACTGAGGTTCCTATCATTGTAAGGCAACAAGGCAAGAATGGCTGGAGTGTATGAAACTTAAACTGAACTCAGAACTGGTCTAGTGGGGAGCAAAAACAAATCTCATATTTTAAATCTAGGGTTCTGGACCAGTAATTCAAGGGCCCGTTTCCTCACTTTGTCCGTGCAGCGGTGCACCACGGACATGCACGGTAAAAAAAAAAAACGAAACCGAATGCGCACCGCCACGGCCACTCGGAACAACAGGACCGCTCGTGCCGACGTCAACAGTGGCAGGAAACCCGACGCTACTACGTACCGGTAGGTATCCGCCTCCAGCGAGTGACAGCCAAGCCACCAGACTCATACGCGCAGGCAGGCCAGGGTTGCCAGATAGTGCGAAAAATATCCCTCACTATCTTACTTTTTTCCTTCACTGATTAGTGAGAGAAATTACCGACCAGGAGCCGGCTCCTGCTCGCACCCTCCCCTGGAGAGTGCCCCCCCAAACCCACCCCCACGTTGAGAACCACTAGGCTAATACAATGGTCCTGGCTAGTTTTATTGGTTGAGAGCAGCATTAGTAAACCACAACAAAAACACGTGTAGCCTTTTTTTTCTCCCCTCATTTTTTCCCTATTGACGGAAATCCATCGTGGCAACGGAGAACTTTAATCCATATCATCAGTATTTGTTTCACCCTTGTCGAATTGCAGCCTAAATCCTGAATCCTGTCCATAATACTGATTTCTTTTCTACTGTATGTTCGTATGAAGCTGTTGGCACCGTGCACTTGAGGGAGATCGATGGAGTGAAGTTTGAGTTGTGCTTGCATCTACTCATTTGCTACACTGACATAAACCATTGCTTACCTCTAATTAGCCTTGACAAGACTGGTGTTTGAGTCATTGGGTCCAGAATTGACTGACTGGAACTTCAGGCAGGTGTTGTCATCATTCCTGCTTGAAAATTCACCAGTCTTCAATCAGGTGTTTACTGTGGACTGGCATGAACCTCTCTGCAACCAGACAAAGAAAGACAACAAAGAATAAATTGTTAATGATAATGATAATTATTATTATATAGCACTTACACTGTTGCAAAGTGCTTCCCGCAGCAACAACAACAACAAAAACAAACAAAAAAACATTAATTAAAGAAGTTGGAACAGAAAAAAAATTAAATGGTGAATGAAGAGTAGGTTTAAAAAATCTCATGAAATGGCCAACCTGTAAATATGATTTCAGGAGGCGCTTAAAACAGTTAACAGATTTAGCAGATCTAATAGATTGAGAGAGATTGAGGGAGAAACTGTGGAGGCTACAGCTGAAAACACACAATCCTTTGGATTTGACATTGAATCAGTGATTTTGATTTTTTTTTAAGGATAGTTCCGAGGATTTATCCTTAAGGAACTCCAGATAATAGGGTAGTAGACATAAATGGGAGCCATAATTATTGATGTGGCCATGTAAGTATTTGACAGGTATGAAGAAACAAAAACATTTAATGGCAGCACCAGTTCAGAAGCCTATCTATTTAAATGTACTCACTGAAGCTGAGTGCTGATAACGATGACGACGAATCAGAGTACTGGCCATACCGCATTCCCGCAAAGTTGACTGCCTTGCATTATCCAGCTGCACCATGCTGTGGAGAAGATGAAATTATTTGTTAAAAATTGTATGGCTAAGGTGTTAAAGGGATCATTTTCACTTGTTATGTTATCTCTGAATTCGCCTAGATGTGTGTCAATATGTCAAGTGTCAATAAATGTTTCCTTCGTAATACATCCAAGTCTCCTTGTATCATCTTTTATTAAGTAAGTAAACCAGTTTCTCAATTATTTCCATCACAATTAGATTATGAAAGGCCTACATTTATGCTGTGCTTAAAGGTATGCAGAAGTTGCAGCATTTTCAAAAAAACAACATATGGACCTGTACAAACATAAATCATGACCCACTATAAGAGTGTGGTGGGTCTGTTTTTCTCCTGAGACTCAGCCCTCAGCCATTGTTTTGATGTGTGGCCGGTCTCCTTCTGGGCAGCAACCAGTGCTTATAAAAAGAGATTAACATAAAGCCTTCTATTGTTAAATTAATGGATGGTCAACTGTGCAATCACTTATCACTATTTATCCTTGACAAGACTGGTATCTGATCACAAAGGTAGATTAGTAGGCCAGCAAAGAAGTTGATGAATCCATGTCAAGTATAACCACTAGTAGACTACCTGAAAGAAAGTGTAAGGAGATATAAGAAGACAGGATATACATCCCGTCAAGTGAAATATGAAATCATCAACTCTTTCACTCTTTCCAACACACAGGTTGCAAATTACAATCAAATGACTCAAAAACATGAGCAGCTGGGCCGGCCAAAGACCATGTAACACATATTTTTAATATCACAGCGACCAAGGTTCAATTGTGGCTTGGGCCATGCTACATCATCCCCTCTCTCTCCACTGTGTTTCTTGTCTATCTCTACTGCCACTGTCCAGTAAAGCAGAAATAATATCTTTAAAAGTTAAAAACAAAAACAGCTTGTTATTGGCATGGATTAGAGACTCACCATTTTCCTGGCTGACACAATGCCATTAAGTTGTTCCCTCTAAGTCCATAACCAGTCATAGAACTTTGGATGCAATGCCTGAAAGGTGACAGTAGCATAATATTTAAATATTAACACTTGTTAAAGAGACAAGCTAATTTATACAAGTGTACAGATAATTAAGAGAATTTGCTCTTACCATGTTAAAAGATGTATTGGATGTCTTCAGTTTACCTACTGTAAAGGAGAATCTTAGTAACAATGTCACCAGCCTTCGACTACTCTTTAGTGTCACAAATGCACTGAAACACAAGCTCAAATGTTCTTCAGTTTTATTAACTTGAATGCATGAATACAAAATGTTCACATAAATTTAAAACAATATACTACTAACTAATATACTTAGTGGGCATTACCCTTTGCAACCCCACTACTATCCCTTTAAAACTAATCTCACTCAGTACTTCTTATCTTGAACAGTACATGCTTTGCTGTACTTAAACTTTAACACTGACATTCAGAACTCTGTCAGTTAGCTTTGAAAAGTCCTTGTCTAACATGTCTCTCTCCATTCATGATCAGAGAGATCAGCGATGAGGGTGAGGACTCTCGGGTTGACTGACAGTTGCTTCTTGTGTTTTTTTGATTCCACCTTGGTGCCCTTCTCCGGGTTGATGTTGAGGAAACCCCTTTGTGAACACAAAAATGTATAATCAACAACTATATACAGTGATTTGTTCTAAAGGAGGAAATAAAAATAAATATTTCTTTACCTCTGAAGGAACTCAAGTGTGGAGCCCAGATCCACGGGATAGTGAATGTTGAAGCAGTAATAGCTTCCGAGCATGAGGCAGACGGCAGCGATGAAGGTGGAGATGTGGTCATTCACGACCTTGCGGTCTATGGCAATGAACTGCCTTGAAGCATAGCAAGAGGTTCCTGTAAACGCAGAAAAGAACCCCTCAAGGTCTTAACCGACTTGCTACAGAAGTTACAGCTAAACATTTTTCTAACATAAGCAGATATCGACACGTCCAGCAACTTTTAAGATATAGCTACCTGAACTCCGCTGCTTGAAAGTCAACGAATAAGAGCTAATGTGGCTCTGCGGCTAGCTAACATTAATCGGACAGTCTCAATGAGCTGTGAATGTGTTTACCTGAAGAAGGAAGAGACTCCTGTGGGCGCGAAGAAATAGAGCGTAACAGTGACCGCCCCTTTTTAACAGCTCCGGTGCCGGAAGTAAATTTCCCAGGCATTTATCTCGTCCACTTTTCGTAGAATCCTTATAAAAAAAGTATTAAGCCTTTAACCAAGCCAATCTTTCGTTATGGTAGTCGTGACCATATTATGTTTGATTCGGGCATAAAAAGAATTTGGAAAACGGCAGAAAAGGCAAAGGTACATTATTTTGTTGACCGAGTGAGGAACTACTCATCCCGAATCAAACATAATATGGTCACGACTACCATAACGAACGATTGATTTACGGTAATTCAATGTACTTACTACAGTGATATACTATTTTTGATTTTACGGTATTTTACTGTTGCTATTTGACAGTTTTTTACCGTAATTTCTACGGACATTTTTTACAGTGGAGCAATAAAGTATATTTTAATATCAATAAGCAAACAAAAGAAGATTAATAAAGGCATGGCAAAGTCGTAATGGGTGGGTATGGGTGTTTGTAATGCTATTATGAACAATTATAAGATACTCATGAGGCTTTTATTAATGTTCTTAAGCATTTGCAAACTGTTAACAAGTTTCTTATAAGCGCTTATAAATGTGTTATAGCCTGCTATTAACTGTATTATATGTAAGGGATAATGCCCGACGAGGTGTCCATTATCAGAAGTTAATGGACGACGCGGAGGCGTGAACCGTCCTCCGCTACGCGTCGGACGGTTGCTTCCGCGAAGTAACAATCTGTAACAATCTGCCTATTAAATATTAAGACAAAAGTTAACATTAACGCACAGGGGTTTCCTGGCGTTGGGAATGAACGCACCACAAGACTAAAGCTCCTCCTTAATCGGAGGCTAGTTGGTAAAGAAACGAAATGCACAAGTTACTTGATTACGCCATATATTTATTCACCACAAAAAAGGAGATAAATAAACACAAAACCCATACAATTCCCCAGCCCTTTCTCAGTCCACAAAATTAACCTAAAAGTCCAGCTTGAAGCTCCACAGGATCGCCCAACAGAGCGTATTCTCCGGAAACGAAGACAGAGGCCTGTCCTCGGAATTCCCAGTATAATGAACAAACGAAAAAATCCCATCCAGCAAAAAGGCAAAAAGGCAACGCTCGCACCCGGCCGGGTATATCTCACACAAAAAAAACACAAAAAGGTTTGGTCTCACCGGTATCGCATGTAATCCAAGTTTTGGATGTGCGTCGCTCCTTGGCCCCCAAATAAGAGAGCACGCAAAAGGCAGTGTAGTCAATTTTGTTAACACTCGTTTAGATGCGATTATCTCTAAGTACTGCCGTCTACGGAATGTTAATATGGCCAAAAGGTAGCCGCAGCTTTCGAAGCTGGCGCCACTTCCTCCCCCCCCCCCCCTTGCCAGCAGCGCACCTCCCTATAAGAAGTCCGGTGCGCGCCCATAGGTGCAATGACAAAATAACCATTTAAACGGACAGACCCCCCCACCTTATCATACATACACAGGAAAGTTAACAGCGACTAAAGGCAATAGCAGTACATAACATTTCATACATACTTTACATAAACATCATATGTAATTTTAATAACCTTTAGCATATATATATTCCTTTAAGATGTCATTAATGTGACGCCGTCACAGACCCCCCCCCCCCCCCCCCCCCCCCCTGCCGGAGGCAACTGAGGCTGAACCCCAAAGTAGGGTTTCAGATTGACCACATTAACTACATCTGTTTTTTTGTTTTGATCTCTTTCCTGTATAAGGTAGTTAATGGGGCCTAACTTTCTCACCACTATAGCTGGTCCTGACCATTTAGGCGCAAGCTTGGCTGAAAAGTGTTCGGATGCTTTAGAGAGTGGGTGGGTGCGGACCCAGACCAGGTCTCCCACCTGGAGTTGTACACCTGTATTGTAATACCTGGCTTGTCTGGCCTGACATGTCCCCACTCTTTTCTTGACTTCCACAATGAGTTGCTTCTGTCTTTCCATTAAGATATACGGAGCTTGATTTGGGGTGGGTGGCACACTGATCATCCTCTCCAGGGGACCTTTCAGGCATCTTCCAATTGCCAACTCTGCAGGGGTATGGCCTGTGGTCTCATGGGAGGCTGCATTGATAGCGAATTGGAACTCCCTGATCCACTTGTCCCAATTCCTATGGTGACCTCCCACATACGAAGCAATCATCGTTTTGATGGTCCGGTTGGATCGTTCCGTGAGGTTGGCCTGCGGGTGATAACTGGTGGTGAACTTCTGTGTCACTCCCCAGGTCTTACATAGGTTGTCCATCTCATGACCTGTGAACTGAGGGCCCCGATCCGAAACCAGCTCACGAGGGACACCAAAACGGGTGAAGATGTCATCTTTCAAGATGGTAACCAGCCGGTGGGCTTTACTGTCTTTTAGTGGGAACATTTCTACCCACTTAGAGAAATAATCCACCATGACCAAAAGGAAAGTATTGCCCTTCTTGCTTCGAGGTAATGGTCCCATAAGGTCCATTCCAAGTTTTTCCCAGGGGTCTTCCACTGGGGTAGGCTGCATGAGCCCTGCTGGCTTTTGATTAGCAGCTTTATAGGCCTGACAGATGGTACACTCCTTGACATGGCTCCAGACGTCAGATCGAACCGTTGGCCACCAGGCCACCTCAAGAATCTTGATGAGGGTCTTCAGTCTACCCAGATGCCCACTCAATGGATGGTCATGGAAATATCTGAGAAAGGCCGGCACCACAGACTTTGGAACCACCAACTGATATTTGTCGCCCCCCTCTTTTACCGGCGATCGACGGTACAGAAGACCCTGCAACACTTTATACCCCACCCTGTCTGGCCTACATTCAGTAGCCTCTTTAGCCATATCACTGACTTCAACGTCCTTTTCTTGTTCCGCCCTTATTTCAGGGAGTGATGAAGGCAGATCAGCAGAACAGCGGGAGGTGTTTATGGCAACGTACGTGGCTGCCAAGGATGTTACGGGTACCGCTCTGGACAAGGCATCAGGCACAATATTGTGTAGGCCTTTTCTGTACTGCACCTTAAATTGGAACTGTTGGAGCCGCAGGATCCAACGGGTAAGCCGAGAGGAGGTCTTCGGGCAATTGGAAGCCCAAGTTAAAGCAGCATGGTCTGTGTATACGGTGAACTCCCGACCTTCGAGGTAATGTCTCCATTTTTCGACAGCCCACACAACTGCAAGACACTCCTTTTCGGATGTTGAGTAGTTGCACTCAGCGCCACACAACCCCCTGGAGGCATATGAGATCACCCCCTCCCCATCCTCTGTCTTCTGGACCAGCACTGCCCCCAACCCCCCATCACTAGCATCCGTGTGGACCTCAAATGGAAGTGAGTGGTCTGGCTGTCTCAAAATAGGAGCCTTCCCCAGTGCCTTCTTCAACTGGTCAAAACTCTCCTGGCATTCATCTGACCAGTTCCACTCCACATCTTTCCTCTTCAGGCAATTCAGTGGGGCTGCCAGGTCTGCAAAATGATCCACGAATTTGTGGTACCACCCCACAAGACCTAAGAAGCGCTGCAAGGTTTTGAGGTTGGTGGGAGTCGGATAGGCGGTGACTGCCAAAGTCTTCTCGGGATCTACTTGCACACCCTTCCCAGATACCACATGACCCAGGAATTTCAGCTCTTGCTGGAAAAAGAAGCACTTCTTCAGGTTGAGTGTCAAATTGGCCACATGGAGCTTGCGCATTACTGCGTCCAGATCTTTAAGATGTTGTTGGGGCGTGGCCGAATACACGATGACATCATCTATGTAAACGCAGCAGATCTTCCCCCTAAGCTCGGCCAGGACCTTCTCCATCAGCCTCTGAAATGTCGCCCCGGCATTCTTAAGACCGAAAGGCATGGATTTGAACTGGTATAGACCCATTGGGGTAATAACAGCGGTCTTGGCCTTGCTTTCTGGTGACATGATGACTTGCCAATATCCAGACTTTAAATCAAGAGTACTGAAGACTGCTGCTCCATGCAAGGATTCCAAGAGATCATGTATGAGAGGCATGGGGTAGGCATCTGCATGGGTCTTGGTGTTGAGGCGACGAAAGTCAACGCAGAATCTTAGGGAGCCATCAGGCTTGGGGACTAGCACCACCGGAGCACCCCAAGGAGATTGGGAAGGCTCAATAATGCCATTTTTAAGCATTTCCTCCACATGATCAGCAATAATCTGACGCTTGAAAGGGGATACGCGGTAGGCCCTGCACCGGACAGGCACCTCATCTGTAGTTAAAATCTTGTGTCTTTCAACCGTGGTCTTCCCCATTCTGCCTGAGCACACTCCCGGTCATGCTTGCAGCAATTCTTGGACCTCTAGGGGATAATCTGAGAATGAGGGGGCTGCCACAGTCATTGAGGGAGGTAGGGCTGCAGGCATCATAGATGGAATAGCCACATACAGGGTAGCCATGGAAGTTGTCTGATTGGTCTGCTTCACTACATTCTGAAGAGGTTGGGAGATGAATGGATGGAAGGTATATTCCCGGGGTCCTTTCACCCCATAGGTTTGTTCACCCAGATTGAGGATGGTTGACGTCTTGCTCAGGAAATCCAAACCAAACCCAGGATGATGGGGAAAGCTAGATGATCGTCAGCCATTATATATGTATCAATTGACCACAGCATCTCATGCCAGCTGTATAGGAGCTGAGCTTTTCCTATGGCTCCATATGTCTTACCATCGGCGAGGGCAAAGCTTTGGTTGTCACATGTTTTCACTTCTTCGCCCTTCCGAGCCACCTCCAGCCACAGGCTTTGTCTCATCAGTGAGTAAGTGCATCCAGTATCGAATACAGCATAGCACTGCTTCCCTCTCACACTCACTGCAACATGCAGGAGAGACAGTGGATCCTTCTTCTCCTGTCTGACAACCGTCGCCAAATCAGCAGGCTTCTTGGCCTTATCCAGGGACTTCTTTTGACTCTTCTCTCTTTCTTTGGCTTTTTGTTGATCAACCTTTCCCCAGTATTCTTTGAATGAGGTGCAGTCCTTCTCCACTAGGGTGCCAATCTGGACGAGTTGTTCCACGTCAGACACAGTGCCTCTTAGACAGCCCGCAATTTTAGGATTACAGTTATTGAGGATTTTCCGCACTAACTCTTTTTCGGTGATGTCCGGCTTCCACCGGAGACAAAGAGCTCGGTAATCGTAGGCAAAATCCCTCAAACACTGGTCCGGCAACTGAACCATGACCCTGAGTTTTTCTTCTACCTCTAAAATGTAGTCAGGAGGTAGGAATGCAGCCTGAAAAGCTTCCTTAAACTCTGGCCAATTGTGCACTTTATTCTTTTCCACACTCCACCAGCTGTGTGCTGGCCCTTTAAGAACACCGGACAGGGCACCTATAACTTCAGCGTCGGACAATGGCCGGACTTCAAGAAAGGTTTCACAGCGGTCAAGGTAATTAAGAATGTCGGACACCTCCCCAGCTCCATTGAAAGTGGGAAAATCCATTCGGATAGGAGGCTTGGAGAAGACGACATTTGGCCTGGTAGCAACCTGGCTGTAGGTGCTCCCCAAAGGGGTGGGTAGGCTTGTTGTACTAGTGGTCAAAGGATGCAGTAGGGGCTGAGTCCCGGTCACAGTGAAGGGTGTTTGTACCTGGGTCACCGGTACTGAGATAAGTGTTTGTCCCTCAACAGGTGGTGTGGCAAGGGCAGCAGAAAACTGAACATCACTGGCACAGGACAGTGCTGCATCAGGAGAAGGCATGGAGGAGAGAAGATATGTCGAAGAAATTCCCGTAGCCTTTAATGGTTGACTGGAAGAAAGAGGTGCCTGGCGGTGCAAACCACCTCCAGAGAAATCTTGGGTGGTATGGGTACCATGAGAACCATGAGAAGCAGAAGAATGACCAAGAGGCGGATGGAGTGCATAGGGAGCTGTGGAATGGCCCTGAGGAGCATGCAAAGCATAAGAAGTTGAAGAGTGACCATGAGGAGGATGGCGTGTATGGGGAGCTGGAAAATGACCAGGAGGGGCATGAGAATCCGTGGAATGACCATGAGGAGGAGGAGCGCCATAAGAAATTGTAGAGTGACCTTGAGGAGGATGAGCGCCATAAGAAATTGTAGAGTGACCTTGAGGAGGATGTAGTAGAGGGAGAGGCTTGGAGACAGCAGCAAGACTGGCGCGCTTCAGGCCTTGTACTTCTGTCTTCCATTTTTCCTCCCTCCGTTGCAAGCATGCAACCAATTTCTCCTCAAACTGCTTCAGAGTTGAAATTGTGCTTTGTTCTATGGCATCAAGGCTTTTATCAATGTACTCCCTTATGTTTGCTTCTCTATTCAAAGCACTACCAACAGAATCGCCGAAATCTGTTTCCAGGTTATTTAACCTATCTGCAAGTGTACCTATTTCTGTGTTGGACATTACAGCAGGTAGTGTGAGGTAAGAGGTGTTATCTTCCTCTGCGGGGCTTACCTCATTCTCCTCTGAGTCAGAGATGTAAAGAGAACTAATTAATGAAGCCACTTCACCCACAGGATTTCTTCTAGTAACCCATGCATCTCCCCTCGGCTTACTATTTGGTTCTCCAGCCGGCTCTTCAGGGTTCGGGGTTGAGGCCCGGGTACCCTTATCGGACTCTTCTACCTCCTCTGGGGCCATTCCTAACTCCAGGAGGGGCAACTCTCCCTTTTCAGCCATTATTTCATATAATTTGTAATTATTACTAATTTGTTTTAGTGTTTTTCAAAAATCAATGCAATTTAAATGTAAAGGATGAAATAAGCTGCCTATATAAAAGGCCTACTCAATGCACCTTTGTTGTTGTTTTTTTAGTTTTTTTTTTTATATAAGGTTAAGGCCAAGTAAATGCAAGGGCATATGATGCATATATATAGGACTTCTCAATGATAAATGATGAAGCAATAGAAATACAATGATAATGAAAATGCAATGACAATGAAATAGTGAAGCCTATATACAGGGCTATTCAAATGCAATCGTTCAGATAAATGTAATAGAAATACAATGACGTAATGATGTCCCAATATAATGCAATTGTACAACTCAAAATAAATGCAGGACGTCTCTAATAATGTTGACAGCCAGGTTAGTAATACAAATTCAAACAGTGATTCACCCCCGTACGGGCCACCATATGTAACAATCTGCCTATTAAATATTAAGACAAAAGTTAACATTAACGCACAGGGGTTTCCTGGCGTTGGGAATGAACGCACCACAAGACTAAAGCTCCTCCTTAATCGGAGGCTAGTTGGTAAAGAAACGAAATGCACAAGTTACTTGATTACGCCATATATTTATTCACCACAAAAAAGGAGATAAATAAACACAAAACCCATACAATTCCCCAGCCCTTTCTCAGTCCACAAAATTAACCTAAAAGTCCAGCTTGAAGCTCCACAGGATCGCCCAACAGAGCGTATTCTCCGGAAACGAAGACAGAGGCCTGTCCTCGGAATTCCCAGTATAATGAACAAACGAAAAAATCCCATCCAGCAAAAAGGCAAAAAGGCAACGCTCGCACCCGGCCGGGTATATCTCACACAAAAAAAACACAAAAAGGTTTGGTCTCACCGGTATCGCATGTAATCCAAGTTTTGGATGTGCGTCGCTCCTTGGCCCCCAAATAAGAGAGCACGCAAAAGGCAGTGTAGTCAATTTTGTTAACACTCGTTTAGACGCGATTATCTCTAACGCCTGTTACCCACTGCATTCAACCGTCAACGGAAGACGGAAGGCGTGTCTGACGGAGGGGGGCGTGGAATTTGCCGACGGAGCCAGACGCAGCCAGCAGCCAATCAAATCGCTTCCCGCTTACAACAACAAAGCCGCGCTCTTCCTGCAATTTGTTATTGCTCTTTTCTATTGCAAGATGGATCCCGTCGTAGCAAGAAGAGTGCTTTTCCACCGCCACTATCAACTTGTCCTCCATTTTTAATAAGGTTTAAATGTTCCCGCTGCCGGCCGTCTGACATAACAGATGTGCTTTCCCGGGTTGTACCACCAAGGTGATTTCATTGGGCAGAGTCCAAGTAGCGTCACAGGACATATATTTGCATAATGTGATCTGATTGGCTGACGGATCCGTCGTGGCCAGAAAAGATAAAATTTTCTCAACTTTTCAACGCAACGAACGGAGCCGACTTGACTGACGGAGCCACAATGCATTGCGGCTCAGCCCCATTCAAAGTCAATGGGATGCGTTGACGAACGCATCCAGTGGGCAAGAGGCGTAAGTACTGCCGTCTATGGAATGTTAATATGGCCAAAAGGTAGCCGCAGCTTTCGAAGCTGGCGCCACTTCCTCCGATCTCTCACACACTCTTGCTATTCACTCTGCCCCCCCCCCTTGCCAGCAGCGCACCTCCCTATAAGAAGTCCGGTGCGCGCCCATAGGTGCAATGACAAAAGAACCATTTAAACGGACAGACCCCCCCACCTTATCATACATACACAGGAAAGTTAACAGCGACTAAAGGCAATAGCAGTACATAACATTTCATACATACTTTACATAAACATCATATGTAATTTTAATAACCTTTAGCATATATATATTCCTTTAAGATGTCATTAATGTGACGCCGTCACACACTCTGTCAAGGAGACGTGAATCATGTTTTGGCCTACACACCTTTTCAAATATCGGAAACTGATCATTGATAAGGGAAAAAAGATATCATACATCAGGAAAAAATAATTTTCCTCGGCCCTCCCCCCAGGCCAAAAATATTCTCCTGGGCCCTCCCCTAAGGCTTAAAAAAATTCTCCTATAGGCCCTCCCCCCCTGACGACCGGCCCTCCCCCCCCGGTAAATATCGTACAGTCCCTAAGACCTATTCACAAAGAATCGGAAAATGGCTGCGAGACGAAATGTTTTGGAGACAATGGAAGACTGAATTGATCAAGAGATATCGGCTAAATCGTGAGGGTATAAAACTTGTTGTGGAATTAGTGCGGGATGCAATAACATCCCCGACTAACAGGAATAACTCGATTAGGAAATAAAATGTTTGGCAACACTACGATATTTAGCAACAGGGAAAATGCAAGTTTGCAATGCCGACGATTTAGGAATATCGCAACCATCAGTCAGCCATAAACCGAACCATCAACGCGCTCCGTAGACCACATATCAATTCAATTCAATTCAAACTTTATTAAGGACACATCTCATGAAAGGTCCATAACACCAACACAACACAATAATAATAAAATAATAAAAATAGAATAAAAAATACATACATACACACACACACACACACACACATACACACACACACACACACACACACACACACACACACGATTCCACAATGATCCTATATTTACATACAGGCTAGAAGAGCTGACAGAGCTCAGTTCAAAGTTGGTTAAGGCTGAAATAATACCATTAATATCATCCAACAGTTTATTCGGTTTCCTTTGGACAATCAACCACTACACAGCATCAAAGCCAACTTCATGGCATGCAGGTATGCCGGTGTGGTCGGTGCTGTTGAAGGGACGCACATACAAATAATTGCGCCGTCAAAAGATGAGACGTGGGAGATGGGACGTGTTCGTCAATAGAAAGAAAGTACATTTCCATCAACACGAAGATTGCTGTTGATGCAACTTTTAACATTCTTGATGTTGTTGCAAAGTGGCCTGCAGGGTCTACCCCCTACCCATCCGCGTATTTTAATGGGGAGCGGTCTGAGGCAGCTTTTTGAGAGGCGCCATGTACCAGTTGGGTGTCTTGCTGGGTGACAGCGGCTGTCCCTGCAAGACGTCTTGACACCTCTCAGTCCACAACCGGGAGCAGTTAAAGTATAACATGTAAGTGATTACGCAGATTACGCTTAGTCCTATGCGTAAAAAACATCGTATTAGCTCTTTGTCGCCTTTTATTTGTTGAATCCATATTTATTATTGTTTACTGTTTTCCTCCATATATGTTAGGGCACACAAAAATACACGAAATCTTGTGGAGAGAGGATGTGATCACAGTGATCACTGTATGCGCCACTCTCCACAACCGGTATAGGCTGTTATTTAAAGTGTTGAATAGTGGAGTTATGCTCATTGTGGATATAGTTTGCAGGGTGCTTTTAATTGCCTCCTTGAATTAATGCATTTTACGTATTTTTATTGTTTGCTTTTTCTCTCTCTCTTTAACGTGCATATAGGCTACAACGTCATTATCGTGGTCTGCACAAACTTTTAAGAAAAAACTCCTACGTAAAATGTTTTAGCGCGAGTTAGGAGCACTCCTAGCGGTAAGATAAAATGCTTTGTGAATACGGCCCCAGGTCTGCAACGAAGGGTCCTGACAGTGGAGGTCTGCAGCCAGACTCCTCTTGATAGATAAACTTTTTCGGTTCTCTCTAATTCCCGTTGAATGAATGGGCCCCTCTCCTCCCTCTCTTTCTCTTCTCTTACCCATTCCATTCTTCCTTTCTCGTCTACTCTTTTCCCTATTCCCCCCCCCCTTTTTTTATTTTTTATTTTTATATATATTTTTTAATTTACTTATTTTTATTTATTTATCTATTTTTTACTTTTATATATGTTAACCAAGATTGGGTACAATAGTTTTATATATATATATATATATATATATATATATATATATATATAAATGTATTTATTTACTTTTTTTAAATATATATAAAGGTTTTATTTTCTGTACCTTTTTTCAAATGTCTTATTTTATTTATTGTTTTTATTGTGTATTTGTTGTTTAAAAATAGTAAAAAATCTATGGATGTACAATCTAATGTTTAAAAGAAATAACGGTCCGAGATTGTATATTAGATCAGTTGTTAGGCCTACTTGACTTGATTTGTTATGTTTGCTTTTTGTTTAGCAACGTGACTGCTGTAATTGTATGCAACTCTTTTTGACTTCCTAATAAAAATATTAATTAAAAAAAGGGAGGTCTGTAAATTATAAAAATAAAAACAGGATATTTAGAGTTAAGTCTAAAACCAAGGTGCTCAAAGGATGTGAAATTATATTATAAAATCGGAGTGCATTTAAAATCTTTTTTGTGGATAACGGCAACCCCCACTCCCCTGCCTGACAGGCGGGGTTGATGAAGGTGTGTGTAATCAGGGGGGTCGCCTCAATGAGTCTCCCTGAGAAAGCCATGTCTCTGTCAATATAAAAAAGTCTAGCTTATTAGAAGTAATGAAATCGTTGCATAAAAAAGATTTGTTGTTGAGAGATCTGACGTTCAGAAGACAAAAATTAGCAAGTTTTGTATTGGGGACAGAGGAAATATGGGTACTTCGGGGGACCTGAATTAAATTGTTGTGGTTGGCAGCAGAGAGGTGTGAGGTTGAGCGTGCTGCCAAAGGTCTGTGGTTGATAATAATGGTAGGGATGTTAGAGGGTCTATTAGTCCGATTTAGGAAGGGGATGATGGAAGTGATGTAATAATTCCTGAGGACTGACTGTGAGTTGATGTGCATGCATGTAAAAGGGGGGACCTGAAGGGGGAGCTCTCATGGAAAGCAGGAAGCTGTGAACGTAGGGAGGAGGGGGATCCGGTGTGGGGGTGAGGGATGTAAATAGTCAGGTGTTCGCCGTATGCTGCAGGTTAGAGAATACTCTTTCTGTGTCCCCAACTATTGTAATGCCTATAAAGCTATTGACTCTTGAAGGTTTCTTATGCCACAACAAGGATGTCATTGCCTTGTAGTCACATCAAGTGGTACCCCATGCAAAACACTTTTCACACCCTTCCTCTCTCCAGGCAAAAAACACAGGCCAGGGACCCAAACTTTTTATTGCCAAAAGCTTGCTACGTTGCTCAACCGAATGACACATAACCAATAATGATCCGCTTGCCAGTGCTTTAACATTGTGCGCACATCCTACTGCATCCTTTATTGTTGAGGACAATTTAAAAGGATTAAGCCTAGTTGGCCCCTCACCTATGTTCTTAAACTTCACAAATACAGGAAAATCCTCATGTGAATCTACTCTTGCCTTCTTCCTATCCCCTGCTCCTTCACTTTTGCTACACAACCAACATTTCATTTTCTGCTCACTACTGACCACCCCTCTCCTCCCTCCTCCATTTCGCCTGAATCTGACTGGACCCCGATCATTGTTGTGACCATCTCCACTGCTTTTTTTTAATATGGCATTGTTTATATACACGTCGCTGCTGATTGGGTCACACCTCTGACACACCCACCAAACGAGAGAAAACATACTTTAAAGCCTGTTGCACAACGGTCCACACCATTTAGAGGAAATATGTCGTTCAACCTGGAAACCGTTGCAAAACGTGCACACCGTTTGCAGATTGAATGTGCCCCAGGTCTTCTCTATGGCTCAACACAGCCATCATCATTTGAAAGAATGACACGCTTGTTATTTGTTTTTAGGGGGATTACTTGGGAGAAAACACAGTAGATAGAGAATAAAGTAATAACGTTAATTTGATTGTGTCTAAACTTTGGAGACTTTCTTGGATAGGTAAAAACGGAACTCTTCATGGTGGCGGTGTTGAAGAGCTACCCTTGACATCCTAACCTCATTAAGCCGTAAAAATAAACATCACCAGGTAACTGGTAGGATAGAAGACCGTCTAAGGAAAACAACCATGCCTTTAAATTCAAGTTTACACATTTAGGGAATTCTTCTACCTCCACCCTAAGCCCTGACCACAAAGTGTTAAAATAATATTTAGTAAAGTGGGGTTAGAACAATATCGGTTTTTATTTTATTAATCATATAACAAATAGGCCTACAAAATATAAATATGAGGTATTTTCTCAATCGGTTCCTTATGTTGTACGGTCTTGCTCTGAAACTCCAGTCCAGTAGGTGGCGACAAAATATACATAAATAAATGTACCCTCTTATATGCGAAAGAAATCTCGTTTCCTGTTCCGGGCCACGTTCAACCACAGCCACGCTAAACATCTCACATGTGAGAGGCAGAATTCGGCTGAAGTATTCCTTTTGATTTGCTGGTAATGTAATTTAATTATTTTTAAATAAGCGATAATTAATTTGAACTTATTTGTTTGTCTTTATTCATATGCCTCACCCCTACGGGTCTTGACGTATGTAGCGATACCGTTATCCTGGCTGTATTGTCTTAAATTGTGTTACATATACAAAACACGTTGTGCAAAAGCAATGTATCGCTGTAGCGCAATGGATTGGACTGAATTCCAGACATTTCGACAAGTTCGGCACAATATAAGCACATATTATAGCTATCGGAAATGCTTAACATTAAGAATAATTTAGTCTAAAATAGTTATCGATTTTGTACACCAAGTCTGCTTTCTTCCAATATCTTGGAAGTATGCAAATGGTCGGGCCGCATGATAACGAATATTATAATCTATTCACAACAATGTCAAAAGTTTTTGTTGTATCATTATCCCGTTCTTCATACAGGGCTCAAGAGTAACGTTTTCTACTGGTGGCACTGTTGCCGCTGACTTTCATTTGGTGGCACCCTAAACGAATGTAATCGCACTCCGTTTTTCGTCGCAGTACTTTGTCACGTACCATCCTGTGTACATTAACTTGAAAAGATTAACTCGCTAAAATTCCTTGAAAAATGTTTTTACAATGTACAATTGGCCTTTTTTAATATATTTTGTATAATGTCACTTGATGAAATGCAACACGCTATCCAGTTGCAGTAGGATGGCAATGGTAGAAGACAATCATGAAGGCACTAGACCTTTTGACTAATCTACTCAAATGTTGTTGAAGTTGCATGATGGATGGAAAAGTAAAAGAACAGAAGCGACACCAGCAGAAACACAGCGGCCCCAAGTCGGAGAGGAAGAAATCTAGGAAGCTTGGAGATGCAGTCGAGGAGGAAAATGAACGCAAAAAGAATCCAAAAGCATTTGCAGTGCAGTCTGCTGTGCGCATGGCTAAAACATTTCACAGGTCTGAAATTACCTGTGACATTACTTATTTCAAACCCTTTCATTTTTGAAGATGCATGTATTTAAATATGGTACACCCCATTCAAATGTCCTAATTTTGTCGGCAGAACCCAGGACCTGAAGACGAAAAAGCACCACATACCCCATGTTGATCGCAGTCCCCTGGAACCTCCACCCATAGTTGTGGTGGTAGTCGGGCCGCCCAAGGTGGGAAAAACAACTCTCATAAGGTGCCTGATCAAAAACTTTACCCGGCAGAAACTTGGAGACATTCGTGGACCAGTCACAATTGTTTCTGGTAAGTGTGTGTGTGTGTGTGTGTGTGTGTGTGTGTGTGTGTGTGTGTGTGTGTGTGTGTGTGTGTGTGTGTGTGTGTGTGTGTGTGTGTGTGTGTGTGATCAGACAACCAAGCCATGAGGTCTGAGGAATAGACCTCCATGACAGGATTGTGTTGAGGCACAGATCTGGGGTACGGTACAAAGATTCTGAAGGTCCCCAAGGGCACATTAGCATCCATAATTCTTAAATTGAAGTTTCAATTTCAATCAGCTTGCCTGGCAGTCTTGGTCAAGACAGGTGACAAAGACCCTGATGATAATTAGCACGAAGCGGGCCGCCTATTAACGGCATGGACCAAGCGGTTCTGGACCAGGAAGGAGACATGAACACTTTTAATAATTGTATTTAACCATATAACTGCACACAACTTTATTTAAAAGCAATCAAATGGAAAACATGTTTGTATTTTGGTGTCCGGTGCGTGTGGATGTGCGGCTCCTCCGGGGGAGCGGTTCATGTTAATAGCGGAGTCCGGGAGGGTTCACCTTCACGGCGTAGTTACGAGGGATGTGCGACTATCGTTTATCCAACAAGCAAAACCGTCTCTGCAATATGGCCAAAGTGTATGGGAGTTCACTCCTTGATATGGCTGTCTGTACTAAAAGCATACGGCTCCTTTTAAATGCGTCTGCAAATTTGAATTGTACGTCATGGGCGTCTTGAGCGACAAAAGCGAACAGAAATATTCGCAGCAAATCTTTATGAGCGACCAAAGCGTCTTTGCAGCTCAATTCGCTTCTGATGTGAACGCACAGTAACCCACTCTAATCTCACCGGACAACACCGAAGGCGACCTGAGATCCTCACCGACGGAAGAAACCTCACAGACGGCGGCGTTGGTGGCGAGCGCGAAGGTGGAGGAGCGTACGGATGATGTCACAGCGCGTCTCCCGCCGCCGTCTCGTTTTTTTTATCGGGATCCTCCATGCTTGTTTTGTTGTGAGGGGGCGGCGTGTGAGGGAATGAGGCGTCTTTGCACGCGGCACGTTCGGAAGGACAGAGTGGGAGGGGTCGTGGTCGCGCTCACAGTCTCCAAGGCAACCACAGACGCTTGAGGCGGAAACTGACCATTTTAATGCATATCGATATAAACGATATTGTCAAATCTTGTATCCCCTTGGAAATTATATCAATATATCGTACATAGCCGATATATCCTGCAGCCCTAGCGGCAGCCCTAAAAATGACCCACGCTACTAGAGTTGTTCCAATACTGATAACAGTATCAGAAATGCCACCGATACAGCCGAAAATGCTGGACAAATCCGATACTCATCCTACTTTTCTTAAATATTGAAATCACAGATGCCGATCAGCCAAAAGAGAATGCAGTTGATTGTTACTTTAACACTGGCTTTTGAATGTGTGGTACACTACATTATGCACACATAATTTCTCACCAGTCTTAAACCGTGTAATAACCGGTAGGGTTGCACCGATACCACTTCATTACCGATTACACACTTTGTATGGGCCGATCCGATACTAATGAGTTTTTCTTTTTTCATTGGGCTGAATATTAGGCTAGCCCATTTCCAAGCTTTGTAAAATATGAATAGACTAAATGGATACATACAGCATGACTGAATTGTATGCAATATAACTATTAAAGTTTCTTAAAAATATATACACTGTAGGTGCCGTTTGAATATAAATGTTTTTAGTATTTTTGTTCCCAATATTAATGTGACCTTTCTTTTGGTAATTATTGTGCCGATTATATTAGGGTTCTTATTGTTTGCACAAAATATGTGCTGCGTTATTACTTGACTGGGTGAGAGTGGAGCCACACTACGTTTACATGCACAGATTATTTCAATTAAAGCCATAGCTCGTCTATGCTCCGCAATTGGACAACTGCAATTGTCCGCGTATACATGGCGGTGAGTAAATCGATTCATTGGCCGAAGCGTGTAATGCCCCGGTACGATAGAGGGCGCTGTGCCCATTTCAACTAGTGGTAATAGAGCCACCGGTTGACCTCTTTACGTCACCAGCAACAACAAACTCATTCGAGAAATATGTTTTCAGTAGACAGCTGTCAGTTCATTTCGGGTCCATATCATTTCTCCGACGCTCCATTGTTCCTCTCGGTCGTATCCGACTCCTCCGGCTGCTCTGCCGGCGGAGCAGTCCGCATACGACCGAGAGGAACAATGGAGCGTCGGAGAAATGATATGGACCCGAAGTGAACTGACAGCTGTCTGCTGAAACATCGCTTTCTCCTCCATGTCGCGTTTCAATCTGGACTTCAGAGAGTCAAAGCCAAAGTTAATTTCCCCCAATTCCTTTTCCCCATGGGCGAGATAAACCCGACTAGGAGTCTTTACTTGTTGTGGAAGTACCAGAGAGTCGGAGAACCCGACGCAGTCTGTAAGATTCATATATCAGAGAATACCGCCGTCAGTTCGGCTGCGGCGCAATGAATGAATAAAGATCGTAGTTATTTTACAACCTCGTTGATGAGCAACATTTAGAAAAACATGGACTTTTAATTCAGCCTTGGGTTAAATCGAAGCGTAGTGTACTGAATGCATGTTGATGATACACTCCTTATAGGGGGTAACTACATTGGCACGGCACCGGCTTCCATCTTCTGCACCAGCTTTTTAAATAAATCGCCGACCCAAAGTTAGTTGACAGCTGTCTGCTGAAAACATCTTTCTCCCACCAGAACAGCCCCTCTGCCGCCCGTCCGTATACATTCCCCGCCGCGGCGCAATGAATGAATAAAGATCGTAAACACGTCGGGAGAAAAAAACATTTATTTTGACAGATGTGCCCTTAGTTACTACTTTACAACCTTGTTGATGACCCACATTTAGAAAAACATGTACTTTTAATTCAGCCTTGGGTGAAAGGGAAGCGTAGTGTCCGTGTGCTTCCACCTTTAATGAATGCCATGCGCGCTCCCGCGGCCGGGACACAATTCTTATAGGGGGTAACTACATTCACCGGCTTCCTCCATCTTCTGCTCCACCTTTTTAAATAAATCGCCGTTTCTCGTTATCCCTTATCCGATGGCGGCGACAACAACAACACGACTCTCTTTCTCTCTCTTTCTACTTCCGGCTCACGGCCCCGGGAAGAAATCTCGAGCATGCGCAGAACGCAATTCAACGCATAGTCCAATTCGATTGGCTACATGCACGCTTAGCTCGACTATGAATCGCATTATCTAGGGGTCTTAATTCGACTATGAGTAAGCCGATTCGATTATAGCTCGACTAAGGTGTATACATGCATCTTAGTAATCCAATCATAGTTGGACTAAGCCAATAAGTCGACTTTCTTGAGTGTCATGTAAACGTACTGACTGTTTTCTGACCGTGTCAAGTTTAGACATAAAGGAAGACTAAAGGAAGGTGGAATAAATTAAACGTCACTTTAACAAAGGAGGTCAGTGGGATTACTGTTTATTGGAAGGCCAAAACACTCACTCGCGCAAGGAAAGGAGCTATAACGGACAATATCAACCTAACAAGAGGCCAAAAACCACAAAGAACAAACTTTTTCTAGTAACAATCACAAATTATGTCTTATCTTTTGCTGTTGTCATCAAGGTTGTGTTTGATCACTTAAAACCACCATAAATGGATAATCCAGTGTTTGGGCAACATTTTGAAACCTCACAATCATGTTTCCAATCATGTACAGTAGGTAAGAGGGTTTCACAGAAAATAGGTCAGCTGCCTTCAATCAGAACACATTCTTTATCGCCATCTGGTGGCCGTATAGTGCAATTGCGATAGTAATTAAGTTCTACCTTCATTCACTTATTATTCACTTATTATTCAGCAAGGCTAATACCTTGTCATAGTCTATGGTATTATCAATTATAGCGCCTTTCCTTAGTGCACAAATGAGTGTTGGCCAGACTCATTCCGTTATACAGTTATCCTGATTCCTTCTCCTTTGTTAACCTCTTAACCACTAGGCCCATTTCTCAGGTTTTTGCCGAAAATAACATACCCAACTGAACAGACTATCTCCAAGGGCTTTTAAGTTAATCTTGGTACCAAAAGAAAGATAACACCTGTGAGGTTGTTAAAGTGAAATGATCAATGTGGATGCTACGGGATTAGAGTGAATAAAGCTAGAATACACAATAAATGGAAGATTTCATATCTGCCTGAAATAAAGGTCATGTTTTAGTGTGAATAACACCCAGTGCATTATCAGTTGGTAGCCCTATAGCACTATAGGGCCACAGCACAACATCTGATGAGGGCCTGGGTCAGGATTTGATGCCAATAAAGTGAAGTAGAGCAAAAATAGAGTTTTTAGTAGAGATGGGTTTTAGGCAGAGTTTCCAAATGAAAACAAATCCAATGCAAAAATGACAATACAAACAAATGATGGACAGACAGGTGAATATCTTGAGAACCCATTGTTCAATTTTAAGATTTGACCCCTCTATTAAAAGGTCAGGAACAATAGGATTGAATGACATTCATCATTATCATTTATTCCTCGTTCCTTTACAATCTTCCTTTATGTCTAAACTTTTTGACACGGTCAAACTCTTCTAAACTCTGTAGTGCTCCATGTTTACATGCAGTTGTGTGGCTCAACAAATTAACGATAACGCAGCTTGTCTGTCACGCAAACAATAAGAAGCCTTATATAATCAGCAAGGAAGGATTATCATAAGAAAGGTCACATTAATAGAGGAAACGAATGCTAAAAACACACGATTTATATTCAAACATTAATTTGGCTATTGTTATACATTTATATATTTTTAAGAAACTTGATGAAACTACAAAATGCATTTCCTGTAGAAAATGCAGTGAGTGCTGTGGTGTAGATGAGGTTAAAAATGTTTAACGAAGCAACATGGTTTAAGACATAGAAATGTTGAATAGCTGAACTCAAGTGAAAATATGTACAGTTCAAAAGTTTAATGTCTGAATGGAGTAAGCATAACAGTATAAACATACAGACCATTTTAATGTCAAACAGTTTAAACAAAGTTTAAGAGTTAAACAAATAGCTAAACTAAAGTGATACAGTTTGAACCTAGGCCTAGTAGTATGATGAAGTATTGGTATGCTAAGTAGTCGACGTAGTATAAGCATGATAAGTAGGCAAAGTAGTATTAGTATAAGTACCACTAGTAGAAGTAGAATGATTAGGAGAAGTATGATGGTCCTATTACTATAATAAATTGTATTGGCATGATAAGTAGAAGTAGTATTCATATTATACAGTGTTCGTACGATACATAGTAATATTGCTAGTATTATTTGTATGATGATGATAAAGGTAGGGTTAGGCTTCATTTGTGATATTGACTTTTTAAGGCGGTGATGGTGTCCAAAATGTTGAGCCTTTGTTTAAGATGGCTTGGGCTAGAGTGAGGATGACGTCAGCAGGGCTCAACGGAAGACAGTGAGGTGAAGCAAAAATATACGATGCGGGTATACAACGAAAACTGTTGAATCTCAACAAGTATTAAAGATATCATATGTTTCGATAAGTATATAGATCAAAATGTGATTTGCCAAGTGTCCGACTGCTTTGCAGTCTGCTCATTGACTTCCATTATAAAATATATTTTAAATGTTGAATATTTCAAAAAGTATACAATATTTTAAGGAGAAAAGTAGTAGCGCGTGATTCCAAGCCAATATGCCCATTTTAACCTCTTCATCCCAAGACCGCAGACACGCCCCCTCCCGAAATCAAAGCCTTTGTAAGGCATTTAAACATGTGAGAAATTAGTCATATCATACATCCCTAGAACGATAAGAATCTCAACTGTCTATTTTAACAATTTTTAGCTAAATGACACAATTCCAACCCCAAACAAAAGAATGAGCAAGAGTTGTTTTTCATAACTGGTCATGTGCACATGCACAGCAATAGCAATCTTTTCCCCGACATGTTATCTACATTATATAAGCCGAGACTCAGCTGATTCCAACTGTCTAAACCAGATCACTCTGTGACCAAAAAACAGAACTAGAGGCCAAAAACCATCAAAAAGAAACTTAACTTTTTCCGGTAACAATCATATATTGTCTTACCGTTGTTGTTTTTGTCATCAAAGTTGTATATAAACCGATAATCCAGTGTCTGGGCAACATTTTGAAACCACCCAAACATGTTTCCAATTATGTATAGTAGGTAAGAGGGTTTCACAGAAAATGGGTCCACTGCCTTCAATCAGAGCACACATTCTTTATCGCCATCTAGTGGCCGGATGGAACAATTGTGATGGGCTTGGTATCATTCAACTCTATTGTCCCTGACCTTTCAATAGAGGGGTCAAAGGGGGGGCATTGTTAAAATTGAACAATGGGTTCTCAAGATATTCACCTGTCTGTGTATCATGTTTGTATTGCCATTTTTGCATTGGTTTGCATTAGATTTATTGTTTTATTTGGAAACTCTGCCTAAACCTATCTCTACTAAAACCTCTATCTTTGTTCTGATTCACCTTATTGGCATCAAATCCTGACCCAGGCCCCATCAGATGTTATGCTGTGGCCCTATAGTGCTATAGGGCTACCAACTGATAATGCACTGTTAGGTGTTATTCACACTAAAACATGACATATATTTCAGGCGGAAATTAATCTTCCATAATATAATCCACATTGATTATTTCGCTTTCACAACAATCTCACGGGTGTTATCTTTCTTTCTTTCTTATCCATCTTTTGGTACCAAGATTAACTTAAAAGCCCTTGTAGTTGTGGAGATATAGTCTGTTCAGTTTGGGTATGTAATTTTTGGCAAAAACCTGAGAAATAGGCCTAGTGATGAAGAGGTTAAATTTTGAATGTAGTCTCTAGTTGTAAATTGTGGGAGATGGATGCCGAGGGCCAAGTTTGTAGAGAATAATAAAGAAAGAATAAAACCCAATAGCTGAGCGCTGCCTAGCAGCACTACCTTATATTTTATTAGTTATATTGCAAACAATTCAGTCATGTATGTATCCATTTACTGTGTTCATATTTTACAGTGTGTGGAACAGAGGTTGCGCTAGACTAATTTTGACTGACGGTCAAAAAAATCCCGTCATAATCTATTTTTACCAGTCACTTTAATTTTTTAGATGATAATAATGACATGGTCAATAGCAATTAATTTTAATTCGTTTTTAATTAATATTCAGTCCAAACAAGCTGAACACATAATCCACACCGTGGATACACACATCAAGCAGAAGAATACGTAAGAATATCGGCCACCAGGCGATTCGCGTATAGTGGGGCTGCTGGGATTGCTTGCGGCGCGAATCTACGCGGTCACCAGTCAGCAAACAGGACGTGGGCGTGACGTTGACCCTTCTGATTCATCACCACAATGCGGGCGGGAGCTAGTTGACCCACTAGTCAACACACGGGAGCTAGTTGACCCACTAGTCAACACACGGGAGCTAGTTGATCCACTAGTCAACACGCGAGAGCTAGTTGATCCACTAACACGCGGGAGCTAGTTGATCCACTAGTCAACACGCAGGAGCTAGTTGATCCACTAGTCAACACGCCCCCAAGCGAACAAGTTTTCAAGGCGGCGCGATGACGCGGATAATTCGCGTGACGTGGGGCTTCGCGGTCAACCTTCCTCCTGGTCCACATGGACTTGAAGCGTGTGCCCGCTTGCGCGTAATCAAATGTTTCAAGTGGGTTTGTTGTTTCAAATGTTTCAACACTCAACTGCTGTGACACACTTCTTTTCTACTTTTCTTCTTCAAAAGAGCCAATTAATATGCTCATCGCCACCAAGTGGTCAGGGTGTGAATTGCAATCTGTCAAAATGACGGACGGCCCTCAGGTTTTTCCGTCACCATTTTAAAAAAACGGTCAATGACGGAAAATATTCGGAAGTAAACAATCAACCTTATTCCGATCGGTAGATGTGTGTACTCGAGATCAGTATCTGTAATAAAAAAGTGCAAAGGTTGGGTTGATTTCCGGTTTTGCCGGTCCGGTACGAGCCTAAACCGGTATGATTTTATGCAAACCAACTGAACCGGCATTTGTCATTATGATTTATTCTGGCAAATAAAAAAGTAGCCTAGATCCAACTTGTATTGTGTTAGTAATAAGCAATATGACAACGTGATTAACATATTATGTTTGTTTATGAACAGACTAACGAAGCCACTAGTGTCACACCCTAATCAGTGCAACTCTACCCACTACCCAAATCACTGGTAACCTATGTTTCATACTGATTTATTTTACTCTTTTTAGGGCTGTGTTGGTTGTTTCTATCTGGCTGTCGTATTTGTAAAGTAACAACCATCTTCTTGGTATCCCTTCCATTTTAGAATCTCCCTTGAACTTTTCTATAGAGCCTGCTGTAGACAAGATTTATGAATAAAGAGAAAGCAGAATAGAGCAAGATTTGGAAACTAAACAACCCAAAAATGTCCCCCGCCCCCTACATTTCCTACTTACAGCACCTTTAACCATCTTTAACGCTGCCTTTCCACTTTGATTGCACTTGGTTCACATCATCTAGGTCTACGTAGCAGTTGGAATGCACTATCAAATTTTTTAGCCAATATTAATAGCCAAATATTATCTGCTTTTAATTGAATGGCATACTGATACAATAACTCACTTTGAAAATAATATTTATATTGTAACTATTACTTATGCACAACCAAGTGTAGGAATGGCTAAAAAGTATGATGCACAACCAAGTGTAAGAATGGCTAAAAAGTACGACGCAAATATGGATTGTTTTATATTTCTTAGTTCTGACGAGAGAGCAGTTAACTGACAATAGAATTTTGACTGATTAACACCATCAGCTAAACGGCAAAAAAAGATTGAAAAAGAAAAAGGGCTGGCGCCAAATATTCAAGTAACCCAAGTATCCATTAGTTTTGTATAGTTTAGTACACCACCATTGTTGCCTTCTACAGACAGACAATTCATAAGTAGCTGGCAGGGGGAGGTGTAAAGGGGGTCAGGCAGGAAGCCCCCCATGGCAATTTTCTAACTTAAGACCATCTTTAACCAGGGGTGCAAACTGGTGAGGACCCAAAAAGGTGACATTTAAAACAAAGAATCAGCGTGCGGCGCCCTTCAAAGCAATCAGGTTATTTTGCTGCAGATGCTCTGCCCAAGTGGCAAACAAAAAGCGTGTCAGTAATATTCAGACCCATTTATATGAAGCACTTGTTAGGATCTCAAATGTGGTTGTTTTTTTTTAGCAATATTTTTTCTTCATATTATTGCTGACTTCTGTCTATAATTAGAGCTGCATTGAGCCTCCTCAAAACCCCTAATTTTTTAAGACAAATAAACAAACTAACTTAAAGGGGAGTTTCACTTTGCAACACTTCACGTGTCATTTTCACACCTACCCAGGCTTTTGTGTCTTCTGATTTTGTTGTACTTGCAAAAAATAACTTTAGGTTGGTCGTAGAAATTATGTATTACTACTAGGGCTGTCAAATTATTATTTTTATTTTTTTTAAAACTGATTAATCGCATAGTATTGGCGAGTTAACTCACGATTAATCGTTTTTTAAATTCTATTTTAAATCCACTCCCATTGAAGTTAAATGAGATAATCAAATGGAATGACACATGTCATTCATACCAAATAAGGAGAACTCCGGTGTAAAATGGTTCTGGGATATGTTTATACTGGTAGCGGATGAGGTGTCATATCCCCCCCCCCCCCCACACACACACACACTATGTCAAGCGCTTTGGGTATCTTGAAAAGTGCTATATAAATGCAATGAATTATTATGTTTAGTATGATAACGAGTTTGAACGTTCCATGGAGAGCAAAAAAAAGCCTATACGACGCGAAGCTAAGTTCGCTGTTTTTAGCCGATTCTACCAAACTGCTATACATTTGAGTGCTAAGGGCATCTCACCTGGTAAAAAATAAATCGCTTTTTTAAAGCACTTACAAGGCTAGAAATAGCCTGACACTTATTTGGTAGTATGAGGGTCTTAACATATAAAACGAGGCATTGACAACTTCGTACTAAGTGTACAGATAGTTTTTTTTTAGGCTGGTAAGTCGATTGACGAACACAGAGCTCGCGTGAGATCACGAGAGTGCGTTAATGCGTCATTTTTTCTTAATCGAATTAAAATAAGATTGCGTTAACGCGTTATCGTGCTAATTTTGACAGCCATAATTACTACTAGTACGTACTACTACATACCCTTAGTCCTTGTTTGTGAACTTCTTTGGCTGGTATGTTGGGGTGTCTGATTACATCCAGCAATGTCTTGCAGAAAGTTGCTCGACTGGTCGTGACTGTTTTCCAAAGATGGCGCCCGCTTGTTTTCATGAAGGCACTGGCTTTCTAAACTTTCTTTTTAATAAACTGTCTGTATTCTTACAAAGTTCTCAGTGCTTCGTTTTACATGTAGGGACCCTCATTATGCTACCGTGGAAGTGTGGTGCGATTTTGAGCCTTGTTAGTGGTATAGAATTGTTTTCCATGAATATCTGCCCCCACAGCTAGCGTTATAAGCTAATTAGCGGTTTTTGAGAACTTTGGTTCCATTCGACTAGAATGAAAACTGATCCCAGAGAACGGTCCAACTCGGTGGACATGTGTTATGAACATATGGTCTCATTTTGCGCCGGAATTGTCCTTTAAGAATAGTTTAAATAAATAAATATGCTACATGATAAATAGAAGGCTTCAAAAAATCCCAATCAGAGCACCCATACTTGCAACTCAAACCTTTGGATTGGGATTCAGGCATTGAGTAGTTTACGAATCCAACTGCCCAAGCAGAGCAGCAGAACACTCCCGTAAACACGCCTTCCCACAGATGACTTTACCCGCAGACGATTTTGAGTCGCATACACACTTTAGAAGGGGGAAGAAGAAAGGCGAGTGGAGTGAAGCTTATTAGCATGCTATTTGCTAATCATAACCAAGTGCTTTCATAGCTGATATAATTTTTTTTTTTGTAATGAAAGCCTAATAATAAGTAATAATCATTGTTTTATTTTATGATGCTGGCTGCACAGGCTCACACAGGCTTCATATAGCCAGTTGAGACATGCCAACGCTAAATTTGCAGATAATAAAAGTTCAAATAATTTGACTTTGTTTTCATTCAACGTTCTGTTTCAAAATACAAAAATTACACCGCTATAGAGATCGGAATCGGCAGGAACCTACAATAATACAATATTAAGTTTTTGAGTGCCTATTTGATATGCATTGTGATTCTGTAAACATTATCTTTTTTGTTTTTGTGTGGTCTTTTCTATGAATGTGTTTTTCTATGAATGTGGCTGAACTCTCTAGGGCGATATTATTCATTTTTCCACTAAGGTTAGCGTGGCGTTTCTGACTTGTATTTTTCCATTTTTTTCTATTTTTTTGGTCAAACGGATGAAACAAGTGGAAGCAAAGAATCCCGATGCTCTCATGAATCATTGGCACTGGTTTTAACATTTGACATGAGTCTACAGGCATAGAATGAGCTTGACGTATTAAGCGCAACAACATACCTGCAATACCTGTAAAAAGGCTAATTATCGGCTCTACTTATCGGCTATGATCTCACTATTGTAATAATAAATAGGGTTAGGGTTATCCACTTAACGGTGGATCCATAGTTGGAATGACACGGCAAATGACGTTCCACCCGCACACTTTGAATCAGCCCCCTGTTCACTAATGGCCAGACAGAATCTGCACCTGAGTAGGAAGCATGTGACAGCCTGCTTGGAGGTTTCCCCCCTCAGACCATGGGGAACAAGATTCTTTGGTCAGATTAAAACATAATTGAAGTCTTTGGCCTGAATAGCAAGTGTCAAGTCTGGAGGAAACCAGGTACCTCAGCACCTAGCTAATACCATCCCTACAGTGAAGCATGGTGGTGGCAGCATAATGCTGTGGGATGCTTCTCTGTGCTAGGGACTGGAAGGCTAGTTGGGATTGTGGGGAAGATTAATGCAGCAAAATAGAGATTCTTGACGTAAAACTCTTCTCGAGTTCTCGGGACCGCAGAAGAAAATTAAGGAAACAAATGTATCAATACCACCACTAATCCATTTTTATTTTATAGGTAAAAAGCGGCGTCTAACGTTCATCGAGTGTAACAACGACATCAATACAATGATTGATCTTGCAAAAGTTGCCGACCTGGTAAGTTTGGAGTTTTACTTTTATAAAAGACAAATGATTGAGAAAGGAATTACAATGATTGGAATTCCATTAGAAGAATGCAATTTAAAACGCTTGATATGCTAGGCTTTGCCAAGCATCGTCTCGGAATGCTCCGATTTGATTGGCTAAATCAAAATGTTTAAAATGAAAAGTGTACTATTTACGTATATGTTCATGTGGATTTAAATCAAATCAAACCCCACATCAAATGCCGCCAACAGTATAGTCAAGTAGTTGGGGTGTTTCCCAGCCCAAAAGGTTTTCAGTTGGAACCCCAATCTACCTGTAGGCATCATAGAGCAAGATGCCCTAATCCCGCTCTGCTTACAGGTGCTGTGGGTAATATTTGTGAGCTGTCGAGAGCAAGATTTTGTGTGCCAATGAAAGAGATGCCCTGATTTGTCAGAAATTGGCCTAGAGAAGTCTATAATCTAAATAGGCTCATACAGAGGCAAGTGCAGTCAACTCAAACAATATGATCATAGTGCATTTCATTCACTAATGTCAGATGGCTATGCCTTTTCTTACAAATTACAATCAAATTAGGTCAGGTCACCCTTGCAGAAGAGATTTTTAATGCCAATGCTCTTAATTTTACCTACTAATCACCTGTATCTGAATTTACTGTCGTAAGGTATGGTTTAAGTCAAGTAGTCGCTAACCCAATCTTGGAGGCATTTCAAGGCTGTACGAAAACATAACATAACATTGCGTCATCAACACAAGGGATGCCAACAGACTGAACAAGCTAGTGAGGAAGGCTAGCTCCATAGCTGGATCTGAACTGGACAATCTGGAGGTTATTGCGGAGGGGAGGATGAGTAGGAAGCTGGACACTATCCTGGGGAACTCTCCCATCCGCTCTGATGAGCTAGCGAAATGAGGAGCACGTTCAGCCACAGACTCATCCCTCCCCGGCACACCACAAAGCACCTTGGCCAGTCCTTTGTGCTGGTGGCCATCAGTCCCACAACCAAGACCCCCACATGAGAATGCTAAGACCTGCACCGTCTGTTATTTACTTTGGACCCTTAACTACTGAATCATTTATGCACCCTGGCCAGGGGTTGAAACTAAAATTTTGGCTTACCAGACAACTGGCGAGTAGATGACAATTTTTACTAGACAAACAGATTTTTTACCAGACAAAAATAGGGGCGCTGCGCGATTGTTGACGGGGGGGGGGGGGGGGGGGGGGGTGCTGACTGAGTAGTGATGGACTTCATGATTCGTTTGCGCGAATCAGTTCGCGTCATTCAGTTCGCCATAAAGAGTCGTTCGTTCGTTCGTTCAGTAGTGTTTCCGGTAGCGGTGAATCATTCACTGAGTCGTTCAGACTCAGCTCCTCCCTCCGCCCCTCGTTCTCATTCGCGAACGGCGAATGCATTCAATCGCGAATGCATTCGCCGTTCGCGAATGCCAGCCGAGTCGCCTCCTCCCTCGTTCACAACATTCAAACGAATCACGAATGCAGTTAAGTTACCATTCAGAGATCAAGTTACAGTTCAACTCCGACAAACCAACTGGGGGAGGTGATGGTGTTAATAAATGTGTGAATAATAGCAAATACAACATTGTGTCTGGCCACCCTCACTCAAGACCAAGATCCACCAAGGTGGGGGTCCCGGCCGGGTCGCGTGCAATGAGACAGATTGACGAGACATTCAAATATATTATTAATCTGGCATGACACAGAAAATACGAAGACAGCATGCATTTACCATTTCACTGATATTTAAATACGATTGGCTGGCTCTCGTGAGTCGTGACGTCTCAGTCCTCGAGTCAATCACAGTCAGGGAACGACTCGCGAATCAGCGCCGGGAATCAGCAGCGCGTCAGAGTCTGAGCGATTGTTGACCGGGGGGGGGGAAGCGGGGGGGAGCTCCGTGCGATTATAGACGGCGGTGGGTGCTGCGCGGTCGGGTCCGCGGCTAGCGGGTCCGTTGCTGGCGGGTCCGCGGCAATCGCGCCGAATTCTTAGATTACTCGCCAGAGTGGCGAGTGGTCTTCATAAATTACTCGACAAATACAAAAATTACTCGCATTTGGCGAGTAAAACAGCCTTATTTCAACCCCTGACCCTGGCTCACTTGCACATGGACTCATATATTCATATATTCATTCGTATTTGGATATGTACATTTATATCTATTGATGGAGACTATTTATTGACATACTACATATGTCACTCATTCGCTCTTAGAGATCCATTGCAGATATCTAGTGCCAGCTGCTTCATGTTTTCCTTATTTGTATTTATATTTTTAATCTAATATTTGTTTGGTTCGTTGCTGTTGCTGCTATGACACCTGAATTTTCCTCCCCTTAAAATGGATGTCCTGTAGCCTATTTGTAGCAACTGCAACATATGTGCAATGTTCAGGTGATAGTGGATGTGGATGGGGTAAAGTTAGTTTCATATCCAATATTAATTTTACTGAAACTAACTTCCCTTTGGTGCAGAGACTTTTTTTGTGACCATTTTTTAATTTATTTCGTCAATCATTCACACATTGGAGGGGAAGCATCTTTACAGTCAAAAGGAAACAGAGGAAAAGCAGAATGATTAGAGCATCCTTAGCAGTAACAAGAGCACAGTGAAATATTGCTTGTTCTGATGCCTGCTCCCCCTCTCCTCCCCGCATTCCCTCGTTCCCTCCAACCCACCCAATCTGTCCCCACCCTCTAAACCTTAACATGATGAAATCAAAATGTTGAACAATTAAAAAAACAACCAACACAGCCCTAAAAACACACACGCACACACACCACTCTCAACCCTTTCCCCTTGCCACCCAGGAATCTCATGAAAATAAATGTCTTTCGGACATAGAAGTATCAAATGAATGCTGAATTCCTCCATCATATGATATCCACAGAAGTCACATAGGATATACATAAAATGTATGTATACATATTGAATAAATGCTACTTTCCTCCATCATATGATGATATCCACAGAAGTAGCAAGAACATAATGTGTGAAATAACCAAATGATAAACATAATATACCATGTACATTATGGAGTCTGGACAAAATATATGGAAAACATAGATCAAATGTAAACAATAGCTGAGAAAGACAGTTTGACCATAAGTATTTACAACATTTCATTTATTTTCTCTAATAACTTTGACCAGCAATCAATATTAGATGTTTTGGCATAATGTAAACGTGCTGTAGAGCTCCAGCTGTGCAATATCCCGATAAGAAGAAAACCACTCCCTCATCGACAATGCATGTGGTGGTTTCCAGCGACAGGCTATCATTCTTTTAGCAGCTGTGAGACCAGCCAGTAGAAGACGCTTACTATTTAGTTAGCTTTAAAGACGATATGTCATTAAGTAGAAGCAAACACTGAGCGAGGGATGGCTCCTTCGATGATACTACACATGATGGACGAAACATTATGCCAAAATCTATTGACCTCTGGACACTGCCAAACCATATGATAAAAAGTAGCAATGGTATTGTATGGACAGAAATCAGAATACGGGTTATCTCTGAGTTTCATTTGCTGTAATCTTCGAGGAGTTAAATAAAACCTGTGAATAAATGTATAGTGTATCATTTGATGGTCAGGGTTTCTGGATGACAGGGATATGTTTGACCATATAGTGTGCCAGTCTAGATCCAAGGAGGTATTAATATCTGTCTTCCGGAGTCTATTAAGTGATAGAGGTTTATATGAGGCTTTGGTTATGAATGTATATAGGTCAGAGACAATACCATTGTTTTTACCCCTTGGTGTCAAAAATGACATGAAGAGTCTATTAAGTGATAGAGGTTATATGAGGCTTTGGTTATAAATGTATATAGGTAAGAGACAATACCATTGTTTTTACCCTTTGGTGTCAAAAATGACATGAAGAGGATGATTCCCCAACTCAGTGCCCCAAGGAACACCCTGAGCACGCATTGCTGTACGTAACTGTAGATAAAAATAAAAAGTGCCCGATAAGTCATAAGACCTCTCTAAGTCATGGAGTTCACGGATACCTTGTCTCCCTATGATGTCCTTGAAAACACAGACACCTCTATTGCTCCATTGTGGAAACAAAATTGGTTTCTTCTCAATTAAGAGAGAATAATTATGGAAGATAGGGGATTGAGCGAAGAATGTATTGCACATTTTGGCAAATCGGTAGACTTTATGCCATACAGTGAAAAGATATGAAATTATTGGCCCAGAATCTCGTTTGACTGTCCTATGGGGTATATTAGAATATATCAGGCTAAATAAACTATGTGGATATATTAAATGTTCTTCAATGGGGCGCTTTGACACCAAGATCTCTGGATTCAGCCAAGTGATAAGTGGGCACAAAACAAAGCACCATGAATACCATTCAAAATTGGGCAGATTAACACCTCCTGATAATCTGTGTCTTTGTAGAGTAGAAGCTTTGATTCTGTTTTTTTTTTTGTTCCATAAATAAGTGCTGATGATAGAATACAGCTTCTTCCAGTAACCACCCGGTGGAGCATAGTGTTGACTAAATTAATGCGAGGCAATATATTCATCTTAATGACCGAGAGTCGGGACTGAAAAGAAGTAGGGAGCATGCCTGTCCTATCTTTTCAAGTCGCCATCCACCTCTTTTAGGACTTTATTATAGTTGTCTGCAGTTAGTAAGTTGAGGGAAGGATGGATGGACACTCCTAAGTATTTAAAATTATGAACAACTGGGATATTAAGGAGGCGTGTCTGATCATCCAATCCAACCAATAACATTAAAGCCAATTTTGTCCATTTTATTTTATAACCTGAAATACTGCTAAAGACCTCAAAGATTTTAAGATGTGGGAGGGATTTAGAGGGACTTTTTGTAAAGATCAAAATATCATCCGCATACAGGGAAATGCAGTACGATGTGTTGTGAATAGTGATTGGTTCAAGAGCCTCAGACTGTCGTATCGCCTGGGCAACAGGTTCCAAAGACAGAGAAAATAAAAGTGGAGATAAAGGGCAACCCTGACGAGAGGATCTGGAAACTGGAAACCTAGATGAGCAGTTGCTGCCCGTTATAACGACTGCAGAGGGGTTAGCGTACAATAACTTAATCATAGAAATGAAGCTATCACTGAAACCCATATGTTGGAGAACAGACCATAAATAACACCATTCCAGTCGATCAAAGGCCTTCTCTGCATCTAATGAGAGAATGGCGCTTTGATCTTCTGAAACCAAGGCTGAATCTATGATGTGAAGCAAGCGACGGACATCAGACGCTAGTCTGGTTTTAATAAACCCAGTTTGGTCGTGGTGGACCAAATGGGGCATGTAGTGCTCTAAGCAAGTAGCTAAGACCTTAGCGTAAAGCTTAACTTCGCAATTCAGAAGACTTAAAGGCCTGTAAGAGGAGCAGTCGTCAGATGGCTTGTCCTTTTTTAGTAATAGAGAGATTATTGCAATATTTGAACTGGCAGAAAAGGAACCTCTATTAATGGAAAAATTGAACATATTCAACAACAGAGGACCGAGCTGAGGTCTGAAGGCATCAAATAATTCTGGTGGTATTCCGTCCAGGCCTGGAGATCTGCCTTTATTCATTGCTTTAATGGCCATCCTTAATTCTTCCAAATTGATAGGTGCCTCTGATGAACAGATGGCTTCCTGGGGCAATTTAAGTAGTTGTAATGATTTGAAAAATTCAGAGCAGATTTTGTTATCATGGAGCACCTCTGACATATAATGATTTTGATAGAATAGTTGAAAAGTACTGTTAATGTGTATCGGGTCAGATGTTATGTCCCCCTCTTTAGTCCTAATAGCTGATATATTTGCTAGGTCATCATTTTTCCTTAGTTTGAAAGCAAGCAAACGGCTGGGTCGAGCGCTGTTAGAATAGTAATTCTGCCTGGTGCGATGAATAGTAAATTCTGCTTCCCTTCCTAACAGGCTGTTAAGTTCATCAATTGATTTCCGTCGCTTACAGATGTTTTCAGGAGAGATATTATTTAACATGTCTTGCTCTAGTGCTGCAATTTCGGATTTCAGACAGTCTATATGATGTTTTTTAGATTTATTGAGATTGGATGCAAAGGATAGTTTTATTTCTGATGCAACCTTTGACCGCATCCCATAGCGCACGTGGATCATCAACTGATGGGCTATTTATTATTCATCCTCAAGCTCTCGTATAAAAGTGTCATTCTGAAGCAGGGATGTATTAAAACGCAAACGAACTGCCCTAGATTGACCAGCTCTTAATGAGAAATTACATAAAACAGCCCTACGATCAGATAATGCAATTGGAGTCATTTCAGTGCTGCAGATATCACTGAAAAGAGTTTTGGATGCAAAGATATGTCTATTCTATTCTTGAAAAAGTGTTATGTCTTTGTCTTTGGTGCCGAGGCGAACGCTTGGCATGGGAGGTAGTTTAAATTAAATGGCAAGTTATCAATCAGATTGTTGATGGATTGTGATCCGATCACAACATGAGCCAGCCCATCTCTGTATGCGTCCTGGCGCATTGATTTTCAGTGCCAGCACAATTTGTGTTTATATTCAGACAAGACCATTTGTCTAATAGTTACCGGAGGTGGAGCATTGGCAAGAAGGGGGAGGTTGGACTACAGCATCTTTATGTTTAAGTCTGGGTGTAATAGGAGGTGTCCAACAAATTTATTTCAGATAGTTTGGATAAATGCCATTTAGTGGGGAGGCATAGCTACCCTGTTCATTTTGTGATAAAAGTGCCATATTTGGTAGCCTGGTCACCAGCCTCTCGTACTACATTTCATTTGTACAGAGAGTCTGGCCACTCACCATTGACAATTGTTAACTAACTGAAGGCGGGTGCTCTGTTGAAGTTTAAAACTATTGGATCTGCCCAGTGCCACTCCGAATCTGCCATAACCAATCGCTAACGTTTGGTCGTGACGTATTTCATGCGCCAGAAACCACGTTGCGCGCAGTATACAAACGGCAGATGCAGTGAGCATTAGCATTAGCCTCCGCCCGCCTCCGTACTTGCGCTCAATAACTGAAATTCGGGCACGACCTCTACGTCACTGTTCTCAGGCCGCGCCTCCTGTTCGCTGATTGGACCGGTAAAACTTTACCGGGAGAAAACCCGCAAATATGCCGAATACCCAGACCTAGTACTGAAGGGAAATGAAAATTGAGCGGAAGTACGTCGGAGGGCGGAGCCAGGCTACATATTTGGTACATATAGAGCTTAATATATTTAGAAGAAATCTGGATATTGGGCCATTGCAGATTGGCATTCTGATGACCATGGCAGACATTTTCCAAAATGGCTGCCAGCGATCACTGGCATAAAACACTTTGGCCACCCCCAGGGGCGAGGCTAGCCCATTTTTAGAAAAAACAGGCTCAGCACCCCTAAAACTTGGGTAAGAAATGTTGTTATTCTAAAAATGTTGTTTGTCTTTGACAAGGTTAAATAATGTCCAAAACACACTCTGTAGTTTGTGGTTTAAAATGTATATGTTAAGGACGAAAATGAAAACATCCCCGCTTAGCAAATGGTATCATCCTCTTCTCACCCCTCCTCCTCCTCTGCACCGCTCCGCAGCCCGACCGGCGTCCAGCGCGACTCACGCAGAGTGAGATCCGTTTAGTTGTAGTGTTGTGAATCAACTCAGTAAGTTGCTCCAAAGCTGTGTCTCACACTTCTTTCCTTTTACCGAGAGTTGTTCCGATTCCGATACCATATCGGTGAGTGCTGGAGTCCAGGCACCGTTTACCAGTTAGCTCCGTTAGCCCGGTTAGCTCCGTTAGCGCCATTAGCGCGGCTACAGTCGAACTGGAGCGGTCCATTTATTAAGCAAAAACAGCAGCGCCACAAGTACCTGTGTAGTGCGTACGTGTGTCTCTGTTGTTAAAGTTTATCGTTACTTTGACTCATTTTAACAATCGGGAGTCATGTCAACATGACGTCACGCGCGTCTTATCTGGTCCGTCGTCATGGAAACATGAAGCCCTGCCAGTGGTGCGGCGTTTGGACCAGAGTGAAAACAAACATGTGTACGAGCTGAAAAACGAAACGACATATCACTGTATACCACCAGTATGTGTGAAAACACTCACTGTGGCTTTTTAAAATAATTGTCATTTATTCATAGATTTATATCTGTTATTTTTCAGTTGTCTGACTATCAAACCAGACAATAAAATAAAGTTAAATGTTTGCTGTATTCATTCATGTTTTACAGAGGATTTAACCTGAACCAGGCTTTGCAACAATAATAATCACATCACATTCATGCGGGCATAGTATATACTAACTCCTAGCGTTACTGTGTGTGTGTGTGTGTGTGTGTGTGTGTGTGTGTGTGTGTGTGTGTGTGTGTGTGTGTGTGTGTGTGTGTGTGTGTGTGTGTGTGTGTGTGTGTGTGTGTGTGTGTGTGGCCTGCCAGTGAGCAATGGACATACGACAGTTCTTTAAAAGAAAAAAGACAGATTCAGGTGAGAGACTAGGGACAGTCCATAATGACCTATTTTCTTTTTTTTCAGTGTTAAGCTAAAGTAACACAATATAAACCAGCTATCTCTAAGTACCTGTTACTTTGTTCAATGACAATAAAGTTGAATCTAATCTAATGACTGTTGATACAAAAGGAGGCACATGGAGTTAACGGTCAGGAAAACCAGCTGAGTGAAGAAGGTTTTGTGTTTGTTACAGGGGGCTGTCTGTGTGAACTGTCACAATAAAGCTGGTGTTCTGGAAAGGGCTCCAAAAAAAGAAAAAAAGAAGTTAGTTGAACCAATGTTAAAATGATAGTTATTTTTCAATAGACATATTTTTTGTTTTTGTGTGAAAAAAGGGTGGGTGGTGGCAGTGGGGCTCATTGGGTGCTCAGCACCCCTAAAGCTCTGACCCTAGAATCGCCCCTGGCCACCCCCAAGCTGCTGTTTCCATGTTTTCAGCACCACAAATATTTACATACAAGTTAAAGTGAAAAATATGTTTAGTTATGTTTGTGTCACAGTGTAAGGCAATAATAAATGAAAGAAAATGCAACAAAATGGTGAGATTGTCTCTACATGTTATAGTGATAACTGGATTAAACCGTAGCATTAGCAAGTACAGTTACGTATTAACATAGGCTATGTAACAATGTTAAGTGAATGTACTGAAGCCATTAACTATGCTACTTGAGTTATTTAAAAAGGACAGTAATTGCTGTATACTATTTTAACCCTTCTATGAACACATCTTGATCATGTCAATTGTTAATCAAGGCAAGACAACTTGCCATAGAACATGGCATGGCACTTTAATGTTTGAGTAAATGAGAGATCTTGGAGTCAGCTGGCACATTCTCCATCACAGAAGCAGAGGCCTGTGCACTGAAGTGCAGGCTTGCACCTGCAGTGCTTTCTGCAACCACTCTTGCAGCCACAAGAGATCAGCTCGTGGCAGGATTTTGATACTTGTGGCAATGTCGTCCAGTGGGGCTCATACATTCCTTCTGTTTTCACCCACCCCCAGTCAGTTGGTGATGGCAGCACAGGGTCTGGTAGCAGTGTCTTCCCCCAGATGTGACCACCCTGGTAGACTGCTCTCTTGACATTCTCCACCAGAGCAGCTTGGGTAGGCGGGATTCGCTGCGCCAAATTCTTCTGTGAAAAGAGCTTCCTTCTTGCATGGTCCACCTTAGGGCAGGTGCTGGTTCTGTCAAACATAAGTATGACAAACCTCTCAATAATGTTCATTGCATCATCTGGGATCTCCTTTGGTCCATTTGCCAGCATCAGTAGTGCATCTGTCAGTTCCGGCAGTGACTTCCATGTTGACCATGCTGCCTTTCCGTGTCCAGCAAAGCTGGATACAGATACAGCCTGTCAAAGCATGGGACATTGGAAGGGAAGATGACATCTCTGGTCCGAGGCACGCAGCTATTTGGTGGTCTGCCAGGTACTGAAAGCTCTTGCCAGTTCCGAATGCTAGCCACAGTTCACATCCACCTGGTAGTTGACTTATGGCAAACACAGCTAAGACCACAACATCAGTGTCAACAGTGCAAATGAGCATCTGGTGGTGGCCATGCTGTGCAGCGTGTGATACATTCAGTAGCATACGACTATCAGCTTCTTCATGGCTGCATGGGGCCAGGGTGTGGAGATCCTGCAGTAGCTGTGTGCTGAGCACCCCCTTTCCATCAGTGAGGACAACTTCCTTGTCTTCCTCACAGAACGCCTGAAGGAGGACCTTGGACAGGAAGCTGAATAGTTCTGTCTTGTTGCTGTCAACCCGCAGAAAGTTCTGCCAGTTTCCTGGTATGGCAGCCTTCCCAACCACAAGTTTCCTTACACCCTTTCCGTGCTTGTCTCTTGCTGTGCCTTTCAGGGAGTCATCCTTGTAAGTATCCCAAACGAGGTCCACACGTAACACACTGCGCAGCTGAGAAGAGATAATTGGGATGAATACCTGCTGGGCATATTCACATCGCCAGATCACATCTGGCCACCAAACATACGTAACATTAATTACGTAGTCAGAGCGACGGCTCTGACTACGTAATTAATCAAAACTCAGAATACATCTTTCTTTTCGAGGAAAGACTTCAGTGCCGTTCTTTGTTATTTTCTCAAAGAAAATGTTAAGTTAAAGTCTTAAAGAGTCGCGGCCAAAGCCGAGTCGAAAGACAGCTGTTCGCCAGCAGCAGCAGCCATTGTTTACTTCTAACACGGAACCGTCGCAACTCTGTCGTCATGGTAGCCCGGCTTCCGATTCCGCCCCTCACGATGTGATTGGCCTGACAGATTTTCTGTTTCCAGCAGCGCAAAACGACGACAAAAGGCTAGACCCCCTGGCTGCAAATTAAATTTGCTGCCGCTAGGGGCGTCTAGATTTCTATGCTAGGAGTAGAGCACTTGAGATGACTTTTCTTCCAGGGAACTTGAGATGACTTTTCTTCCAGCAGTTTGGTGACTTGCATGGTATGCAAGTTTTCCACACTCTGATTCACAGTTCTCTTTATCAGGTGCAAGTATCTTCTGCACATTTTCTAGCCAGCAGTACTCTTCCTTGATGTTCTGGTCAGAGTTCTCCCTGCTCAGAGATGCCACGGTGCTAGGTGGTACAGGTGCCTTCGTGGTGCTACCGACAACCGGTGTAACTTCTGTGTAGTAGCTTGGCAAATGGCCCACTGTCTTTTGGCCTGCAGAACTTCCAACAATCACAATGCTGCGGTCAACTCCTTAACCTGCAAAGGCAGGGTGTTGAAGGAGTGAGATACCTGTGCCATGGAAGGACTCCTTTGAGGTAGTTGAACTAGGGTTATGGTCAATATTATCAACTGCAGCAGTTTTGAAGACATCACCACGCATCTTAGGAGGGCAAACCACCTGTTCCTTGTGGAACTACTGGATGACAGTTTCTCCTAAATGGGCTGACAGACGAAGCACACGGTCATAGTGACACCCACATGTGAAAGCCGGTCCACAAGTTCCCTCTTCCAGGTTTGGGCATGGACCATCAGGCCTATATACATCGGTACAGGTGTTTCCTGAGCAGTGCTGTGTCTGACGTTGGCAGATGTTGTGGGTCCTTCATGTCACCTGTGCTTGACGCTGTTAAACTTTAGCAGTTGTGCAATGGTTAGGGCTGCTGACGTTGCTGGATATTCACTCTGGTCTCTGATGAGTGGACCTTCAAGGACCATGTTTACCAGTTCCAGCAGTAGTTTCGGCACAGAGTCTCTTTGGCAGCCTTCTTGGAACCTGGTGAAGGGTTCCAGCTCATCAAACATGTGGCGACGAACGACTTTCGCAGCATGGGCCAGGTGCACGGCATCACTGTCACTGTCCCATTCACATGCCTTGGTCAGGGCTGCACCAATGTCATCAGAATGTGAGGACATTAAGTGTCTATAATCAGCACAAGTGATTTCATTGTGTATTATTAATATTATTGAAATTACATAGTTATGTTTACAGTGATATATTGGGGGGGACAAATCATATTTTTCCCAGGATGGGTCGTGTCCCCCGTCCCCCCTATATTTATCAATGAGACTTCAACATTCTACATAAGTATAGGTATGTTATTTATGTGCTTCTGTACTTTTCTAAATTAAAAAAAATATATAGCTGCATGCAGCGATGAGGGGGCCTAGCAGAATAGCAGCAAAGCAGGCAAGCTAATGCCAGCTCAGGAAGGTGTCATGAGTCCATATACCAAGTTTCGTGTCGATACATCAATGCATCGCAGAGATATTGGGCCACTTCCTGTTTGGCAACTTCGCCGCTGAGTTTGATTGGCTGTTACGGCAAAACAGTTTGAAGTTCAGACATGAAACTTGAAACATCAACCAGGCATGGTCTGAAAACCATATCCACCAAATTTCCTGTAAATCAGTCAAAGTATGTGCCCTCTGTACTTATACGCATATTTTTAACAAAAATCAAAATGGTCGCCAGATTTTTATGCAAACGCACACAGGCCTTTAGCAAATGTACTGGGATGTCTGAGAGTATCAGTCAACACTGGAATTAAGGACAAAGTCCAAAGCAATATGAAGATATGAGCAAAAATGCATTTTTGCTAATTATAGCGCCCCCCCAAAGGTCAAAGGTCACCAAAATTATTGGGCCTCTCAAAGAAGGGGTCATGAGTCTGTGTTAGAAGTTTGAAGTCAAAACATCAAACGGTTGCCGAGATATGGCCTCACTTCCTGTTTGGTGGTGTCGCCGCTGAGTTTGATTGGCTGCTGCGGGCAAACGGAAGCGAAATAGAAAAATCCATGTGATAACTTTTGTGCGGATTGGTCTGAAGATTGTCTGTGTTGATTTTCATGAGAATTAGTCAAAAATTGTGACCGCTGAATCTTTTTTTTCACTTTCGACAAAATCAAAGATGGCGGAAATCTATTATGACGCATTATGACGTCATAGAGTGCGTTGTGAACTTGGCTTGGCCCAAGGATTCCAATGATACCTTGTTTGTGAATATTGGATGAATGGGTCAAAAGTTATAAACATGAATGCATGTCCAACTTTGACCTGTTGGTGGCGCTAGAGCTCATGGGCTAGCGACCTCAAATTTGCTGTGAGGGGCTTATGGGACTGTCCCTGAATCAGTGTGCCAAATTTCAAAACTATTTACCATGGGGTTCAATGGGCTGCCATAGATTCCCATGGCAGGATAATAATAATAATAGGAATACAAAAACAATGGTGCTTTGCAGCTTCGCTGCTAGGCCCCCAACAATGTAATTGCATGTGGGTCCAATGGGATAAGAAAGTTTGACCAACCGCTGGTGGCCATTTTGAAAAATGGCTGCTACAGCCACCAGGGTGCAAGTTTGTGATGGCCCAATATCCAGTTTTGTTCCCAATATAAATCAATACATCTGCCAAATTTGGTGCTTTTATCACAAAATGAACAATTATGTAATGTTGAGCTATGCTGCCCACTAATTAGGCTCAACCAATTTATTCACATTTGGGAAGCTTTTTTGTCAAGGGTTAACATTACACACACCGTTTGCCTATTTTGTGTTTATCTTAATGAACAAATTAAATTAACCTATAAAAAAACACTTTCCATAATTAATCACATTTTCACATTCAGTCTAGCATTTATGCATTGATTAGGTAAAACAAGTAATGTTAAGTTAAGTTCTTTTTTTCTCAACTTGTACAATCTTTGCTTACATTTTCACTTGGGTAGTGATCTCGGGCTTAAAGAGTCTGGTGACCACTGGTTTCAATTTTATCCTTGCTGCTCACAATGTTGAAATTGAGAATCAATTTCGAATCGTGTTCCCAAGAATCAAAATCACACAAGAGATTTACAAAGATTCCCCACCTCTATTGAGAACTATTTTCTGTGATGTGTCAGACACTAAAACATTTAATTTAGTTGTATATTATAGCCTATTGTAATATTTGAGACATTTAATGTTTGGTATGTTTGAGATGCATTGTATTTTGGGCAATTTGGCCGAAAAATAAACCTTTTTTTCCCAAACTAATGGGCAATTTTTGAAACTAAAAAGACCATGGCAAAATGTATTGCCATGGTCGTACATATTTTCTTAACACAATAAAAGAATTGAGATTACCAAGTGGTCTAGGCATTTGTGAACAATCAGTTGTCAAGAATTTTAAAAAAAAACGGCAACTAAAAATCACTTGCATCTTTTGTCCTGCGAGATGCTTTATGCATGAAAGAGTTTGGTGCAGAAGCTCCTACATAATGTTTTAATAAGTTGTTTTCAAAAGTAATGACAGGGAATATGTTTTTACTGATGCCATTTGCCATTATACAAGCAAGCGTTTCACAGATGTGGATGTCATTTCTATGTTGGACCATAGAGTAATAAATGTAGAAATACTTGTTGGGCAGCAATGTATTTCTCAGCAATGTATTTGTACTTCTGTCCTACAGGCATCTGACAAATATCAAAACTGACTGTTTGTATCCACTTGCTCTGCAGGTTCTGATGTTGATTGACGCCAGCCTTTGGCTTTGAATTGGGAGACTTTGGTTTCTCAACCCATCTTGTCAGGTACATGGCTTTCCCGGAATAATGGGTGTGCTCACACACCTCGATTCCTTCAAGAACAACAATGCTCTACGAACGACAAAGAAAATCCTCAAGCATCGATTCTGGACGGAAGTCTACCAGGTGAGATCAAAATCTGTTGCCATTGTCCAGGGGTAATGGCCCATCAAAGCTTATTTTGAATGGTCCTTGTAAATGTATAGTAGGGCTGCACCCCGACTCAGGATTTCCCAAGTTGCCAGGTCAATCGGATATTTGACGATTTGTGGTTTAAAAACATGAATTAATAAATTGTCCAGCTTTACACGCCATTACGGGTAACCGGCTTACGGAAGCAAGTTGAAGTGGCAGTGCGATGGATCCATAGGCTAAATCCAACCATAACATAAGAAGAGAACCAATGTTTAAAGTAAAGGATGGATATTAAACAAATATTCACATAATAAAGCGATGTAAAGCCGGAAGCGAAAGACACAATCAGTGGTCCAAGTCACGTGGGTCTGTTGGAACCTGACTGGGTATTATGCTGCGTTCCATTTGTCTCGTAAACTCGTCGCCCAAGTTGGGAAGTGGTAAATCTCGCAGCGTATTCTCGCGACCATTTACCCGAGAACATGCCTACTTTGGTCGTCAATATATGCCGTCCAACTCGGGGTCCTTCAGAGTACACCGAGTTGAACAAAGGGAACATAGACTTGGAAAACGAAGATGGCCTGCGCCCATAGTTCACTAAGTTGAGATGTCATTTTCTTTGTATTTCGTACTACGTTGGTCGTTTTAATGTTGATTTTAAATGCTCTTAACACACTCTGTTTACATTGCTGCTTTAGTCCGGTCACCAATTTATAATAATTGCATGTTTTGTGTGCGTGCAATACATTGTAAAGCTTTGTTTTCGAACTGGTTTGCTAAATAGGCTAATGTGGCTAAAAATCATCACATTGCATATCACGCCAGCTGCTACACTTGGTGGGTCCATGTTCTTTCCCGACTCGTAATGTCAAAGACAAATGGAACGCTATAAGTAGTACGACCAGGAAGTGACGTCCACGTTCTCCGCGTCCAGTACAACTCGGGCGACGAGTTTACGAGACAAATGGAATGCAGCATAACCCCTCCCTTTTCCTCCGCGTTAACACCATTGCTTCGGCTTTTCAGTTTTAATCTAACACCACTAGACCCACCGCGGACTGTGCCATAAGTTCAGTTTTAATCTAATAACACCCTTTAAAAAAACAACTCGGTTTGATGAGATCAATGTGGCCAACTTTAGTCACCCTCTACCAGTGTGGAAAGCGACTGGGCGATTTTGGCTGAGCAGGTGTTTTTGGCATAATAATAACAATAATAACAATAATAATAATAATAATAATAACAATACCATACTAATTAACAACAACAATAGGGTGTCTCGCACTTTGTGCTTGGCCCCCTAAAAACCTGCGATGTATATATAGTTTCTCAATTTAAATATGCAAAAAATGTGTCCATTAACAATTGATGACCCCTAATAAGGTCGTCTTGTTACATTTTTGGACATGTAGATAATGATTATTATTTAATTATTAATTCCAACACCATAGACATAAACTTCACCGAATTAAATTAACTGATATTGTTGTAGTTTTTAACACATTGGTTCATTTTCCTTAAGAAGTACAAATAATGAAATTGTTGTGTGGCAAATGAATGTCAACAGTTGGTACTGTTGAATTTAGTTGGAGATATAAATCAAATGGCTAGAAATTGTCTGTTGCTGGGAGGAAAATAAGCCATTCAACTTTAATTTCACTTACCAATTTGGCGTTCTCTTCCAAATAATCCAGCCATGTAACTATCTAGTGATAAACCACAGAACAGTGCATCACCAATTCTAGAACATATTCCAACAATCCACCAAATCACACCATTCTCTTAATGGTCACGATATTATCTTAATGATTCAGAGTGACAAATAACTGGTTTATTAAACAGATTTTATAGATTGATCGACCACCGATCGTTATCGGCCGATATCCGTTCTAAATAGTGTGAACGGTGGTCTCTATATAAAATCAGAAAGGCCGATCATAAGAGCCGATCACATGACGCAAAATACGCGAGACAATTTCTCTACGCTAAAATGGCTTCACTGGTCTGTTGAAAGTGTTGCACATGTTGCCTGCCAATAAATAAACAGCTGTCAATTGATGAAGTGTAAACTCCCTGTTTCAGCTCGAATTTGAACACGGATTAAAAAAAAAAAAGTCTTATTTTAATAACGTTGACAAAATGGAATAGATTACTATGTTGAAGATCGTATGTAAAGTTTTATTTATATCACACTTTTTATAACAGTTACAAAGATGCTTCACACACATGCATACGGAAAATATAAATGAATAAGGCAAAAATAAATGAATTATAAAACAGCAGAATGAGAGACAGACCAAACTAAAACAAATCAAAAGATAAGACAGGGATGGCGATCTAAAGAAAGGCTTGCCGATAAATATGTTTTTAGAAGCCGCTTAAAACATTCCAAAGAGTTCTGGTCCGAGAGTATACAATATAAGACATATTACCACATTTAAAACAAACATTTTGGGTTCACTGCTTCTTTAATATACAATGTTGTAAGAATAGTTAAATAAAAAATGAATAAAAGGCTACACAATAAATAAAATGCTTCAAATAGACCCCATGATCGGTATTGGCCGTAACTGTTTCCAGTGATAGGCCCCAAAAATCCTGATTGGGGCACCCCTGATGTTAATAGTTAAATAAATAAATATGCTACCGTACCATGTTTGATTGACAGGGTTTCTATGAGCATGTTAAACCCACTGCGAAATGAACAGCCTTGTCTTCAAAAGTGACCATGGAGCTCTCACTGTTTTACTGCAAGCTCGCACTCCCTGCACTGCAAGCTCCCACTGAACGATTGAACTCTGAAGTGCTTGTAGATCGATAAAATCATAGCCTAATGGCTATTTAATAGTTTATATACAATCAGACTAAACAAAGCAATTAATAATAGTCTGCCCTACCGGAGTCTAATCAACTTGTGGTCTACGTTCATCAATGTAAAACATTCTAAACAGTCCAACTCTCTAGAAACTTGGAATTGGTACAAAATAATGTTATGTTTTCAGAGAAATTAAAATGTTCTGTTCCTGAACAGCAATATATTTGTGTTTTTTGTTCCAGGTAAAATGTAGTTTGTTTTTCCGGTTTTTGTTCCTTGAACCAGTTCGGAGCCCTGCTCAGGTTTTTTTTTTCTTTTCCTCTGCTAGGGAGCCAAGCTGTTTTATCTCTCTGGTATGGTCTACGGCGAGTACCAATCCCAGGAAGTAAAAAATCTTGCCGTTTT
>JAOPHQ010004078.1:0-59852 GCA_030340625.1 Merluccius polli
TAAGCTGCTCTTTAGCAGTTAGCTCCCTGACAAGTCCCCCGTTTTCAGTGACGTGTCCCCATAGACATCTTATACATGACGCAGCATTGGCTGCTGTGGCGGAGCCGTTGGGCGGCCATCTTGGAGTGGTGGGGGGGGAGGGGCAGGAGAAGACAACATGGACGCCGAGCTGCTGCTCAGCGGATTCCCGCTCGAATGAGCGGACGGCGGGAAATAGAAATCGCGGGATTACTTTCCACAAGTAAGATTTAACATTAGCGCACTATTGGCCGTATTTAGTGGAAATAATTAATGACACTGAGTGGAGCGGATCACCACTCCAAGATGGCGGCCCCGCGTCTCCTCAGCGCCAGTAGGCAGCAGCGCGCGACGCTCCGATTTAAAACATATTAACAATATTAAGATTTTATTTTAAAAGAAAAAAGTAAGAGTTGTGTCTAATAAAACAAGTTTGATCCTGCGCTGATTTTGAGCCAATAGGTCACATCACGTGGAAGGAATGCTCATATTTACATGATGAAATGTATTAAAAGGAACCCCGGCTATGTAGACTTGTAGGCCCTAATACGCCACTATTGTTCTCTTGTAGTAAAATATGTTGTTAGAAGCACATAAAATATTGCCATTTCTTTAAAAAAGATATAATAAAGTACATATTTTGACCTACGTACGCCGCCATGTAATCCGCGCGCAATGCACTATGGGATCGATGACGTAGAATGGTTGCGCTTGGTAGATGACGTTAGTGCTTGTTTACCCGCGTAGAGTTAGAGTAAAAGTTTTTAAGAGTTAAGTAAAATGCCACATTGTGCTGCTTTTGGGTGCGACTTCCAGTCAAAAGGCAACAAGGGGAGTGATGTGAGTTTACACCGCTTTCCTACTGACAATAAGATGAGAAAGAAGTGGGAAGATGCCTGTGGACGGACACAATTTCCACAAGATCCGCGGCTGTGTTCACAACATTTTTCTCCCGACGCATTTGAGGCTTTTAGTCGACCACAACTGCTGAAAGAGCTCGTCGGAGCGGCTGGGTATAAACGAAGACTACAATCAAATGCTTTCCCGACAATTTTCTCACATAAGGAGCCTAAACGTATACCTAAACCTATAGCATCATTGCGCCGTTAGACTCCTTGGTCCGTGTTTCAAGACGGGTCGGGTGGGTAGCCGACATCGCCGCCGACCCCTTGCGCCAGTTGTACGTGTCTATGATTGTGATTATGTCTATGATTGTGATTGTCTATGATTATACACATATGATGTGCACACCAGCATTTTTTACATCCACATTGGCTTTAAAAAGTTGTTTAAACATTGCAAGACATTAAAGTGCTCATGATGAAATGCATTAAAATGTTTTAAATGTTTAATTGAAATCTCTCCGTGATTCATCTACTTCTGTATCATCAATATCTACATCCTCAAACCCTGTATAGATTCCACTTGGTTCTGGGTAGACATTTCTTATTTTGGTAACTGCACATGCAGGAATGACTGCGGATTCTTCTCCCTAGTCTGCCATGTATCCACCATGTAAACTGCCGATATGAGGCATATCTGTAAGACCTGCAACCAGAGCATTCATCTTTTTAATACTTAACATTAACTTTTGTGGGTTTTCATCTGAGGACTTGAGTTACTGATTGAAGCTAATAGATAAACAACAAACATCCTACTATTGATATAGAAAAATAACATGGTCTTTCTATAGATATGTCAACAAATGTATACATGTGAAAATAAGGTAGGCTATCTAATAAGGCGGGACCACTGAGCAATCTGGACAGCTCCGTAGCTGCTCCTAGCTGACCGGCAGGAGGATCAGCAACCCGGACAGCGCCGCTGGCTATCGAGCTTTGAGGCTACCTATTGTGACCCGGTTCCGATTGGGAAGGGCAGCACTCTCCCGGTCGTGGAGGCTGTTTCGCTCGGGTTCAAATTGAAAAGGCTGAATAGATTACATGTTTATGTCGCTGTATAGTCTCAACCAGAGCCGTATATTGGGAAAATAATAAGTTCGCTAGTCTCAACAGGGTTTCCGAAGCCGGCAAGTGCAACCATATGACGTCACTACCCAGACGTTAACAACAATGGCGGCCTACGAGTTAAACTATTTTTTACACATTTTATAAAAACGAAGACATTAAGACGGTTTTTTATATCACTTTATAATAATTGATACTAACATTTATCTTTTAAGAACTACAAGTCGACATAGCCAGGGTTCCCGAATTAATAAGACAAATATGAGAAGTGTTAAAATGCTATAAAAGGGGCGTGTCTCATATAACAAGTGTGGCTATACCAGCTAGCCAATCTCTCCCCCCCCCCCCCCCCCCTCTTCCTCTCTCCCCCTCCTCTCCCTCTCGTCGTTCCGTCGGCTCCTTCTTGTAACACGGAGGACATAAAGGTAGGCTTCCTACTATCTCTACACTTTACTATTGTTCTTCATATACACCTCTATGTCCTAATATTAAAGTACTAACATATTAATTAATATTAATTAATGAACTGAAACGTCCTTAATCCACTGAACAACAAAGACGGCTGACTTCCTCATACGTTTACGACTCGCTTATAACTCTTGGAGATTTTAACGCACACACGATAAACATTGAGGAAAGTATTTCATATGTATTTAAATAAAAACAACGCCCTAAACATATCCAATAGTTCGCCATCTGGGTCCGTTATTTTTACTTTCACTTTCACAGCCTTTCAACGGAAATAAAGTTCGTGTTGAGTTTCTACTTTTACTGTCTAATATTGTCCATATACTCTCTATGTGGACACTTAGAGGCCTTATATTACAGACTCCAACATTCAGCTGCTTTCTCTGGTTTTAAACACTAAACGTTGACTTCCTCACTCTTTAACCCTTTCAACTCTTTTACGTCCGTTAGTTTCCAACCTTTTAGAAATGCTGTTGAGTTTCTGTAGAGATGTGACTTCTGTCTTTTGGAGATCCCAGAGCCACATTACATTTATTATAGCGTCCTGTTATTACCAGGAAGCACTTTACTCTACACAGCCGTGTGTGTGTGTGTGTGTGTGTGTGTGTGTGTGTGTGTGTGTGTGTGTGTCCACTATAGTGTGTGTGTCCAGGTGTCCAGTCTACTATGGATGAGGAGACAGAGGAGGGGGGTCCTCCCTCTAAAACCACTCTGTCTGGGGAACATGGCCGCCGCAGCAGAGCTAAGAGGAGGAAGAAGGAGAAGAGGTAAGAAGAGGATCTCTAACTGTGTGTGACTGTTGTCCATCTCAGAGCTCAGCAGTGATATATCATCACACCATCATTAGTCTGAGTAAAAGCTGTGTGTGTGTTGTGTTGAAGCCCAGAGCAGCAGGAGAGAGCAGACTCCCCTGGACCCAGCTGTGTCTCCATGAAGAGTGACTGGTCTATGGGGCAACCTGATAACTTTAAAGATGGAAATCAGTCTGTTGAGAAGAGGTAAGGATTAGTTAGAGATGATAAAATACAATCATCGAATGTCCTCTCTCTCTCTACTATCTATCTGTGTTAAACCTGGTCACACAGGTGTTTCAATTAAATACTTTCCCAGAAAGCGACATTATATGAATATATATTATCATTACAAACTAAAATATTACCACTTATACAATTGGAAACATTAACATGCCGATCACCGAGCTTTCACCATAAAATAAATAATAAACCGAGCCCACACACACACACACACACACACCGCTATCGGCTCGCTACCCTACCAACATTAGACATTAGAGGAAGGACATGTTTCAGTCCATCGCTGGGCTACATGATGATGAGAATACAACAGCCACGTCTCCACATGTCCAGATGGTTGTCATTGTTTCTGTAGAAGAGTCCAGAGAGCAGACTCTGTACCCGGCCGTGTCTCCATGAAGAGCGGCTGGTCGATAGATAATCCATATATTGGTAATATTCGGGGAGCAATAATCGGAGAGAGAAAAAGATAAAAAGTCACTTCATAGTGCAAATCTTTCCCTGCCTGAATCGTATCCGGCGGACACCACTGCTGCAGAATCACGTTTTTATCACAGTGTTTCCCACAGGATTTTGTGAGACTGGTGGGTGGATCTCGGACCCTCTAGGGGGGTCCGGGGGCATTTTTTTTTACATTTTAAAGTTAAATGCATCAATCTGGTGCACTTTGAAAGCAAAATTAAGAGGCTAGATCTATGAAAACCTGTGTGCTCTTGTGAACAATTTAATCATAAACACATTGGTTGTATAGATACGAATGGTGAAAACACAAAATCAACTAGAGCATACATCTGAGCCATCAAAGAAATTAAGCAAACGTGGTTAACTGTGTTGAACTAGTTTATTTTTTAGAAAAGCCAAGATATATGCCCTGATCAACATAATTGTCAAGCGGGATCCAGGGGTATGCTCCCCTGGAAGACAATTTGGATTAGGTTCTGCTGAATTTTGTGGAAATAAATTGACAATATTCAGGCATGAGATGAACAAACCAAATATAAGCCTATATTACAGTAGCATCTTTGTGTAGAGCACCAGAGCTCTTGGGACCCTGGGCCTGGTAGGCTTGGTAGGCCTGGTGGGCCTGGTAGGCCTGGTCAGTAATCCATCCCTGCTAATACATTTCATCATGTAAATATGACCGTTCCTTCCAGGTGATGTGACCTATTGGCTCAAAATCAGTGCAGGATCATACTTGTTTTGTGAGACACAACTCTTACTTTCTTTTTGTTTCTTCTTTTTTTTTTTTTTAAATCAAATCTTAACATTCTTCATATTTTTTTAAATAAACGTTTAATACATTTAATACCCACGTTTTATTTTGAAAACCGGAAGTTTCCACACGCTGCAGTAAGCTAGCGCTGACTTTCCCAGTTGTCTCAAAGTAATGCCATAAAGTCGGCAATAAGGGCGCACTTGAAAATGTTGGAGCGGCTGCTTGACCACGCGAAACCGAGAGACGGCTGGCTGGACCGCAGTCCGGTGCGTGTGGATGTGCGGCTCCTCCGGCGGAGCGGTTCATGTTAATAGCGGAGTCCGGGAGGGTTCACCTTCACGGCGTAGTTACGAGGGATGTGCGACTATCGGCTTAAAAAATACTAAAGTGTTTTTTAAAGTTAGAAAGATATTAGATATTCAACCGATATTCACGCTCCGAATTACAGCGATCAGACACGGGGAACTAAAGCCGCGATCACCGGTATGAGTCCCGTGTGTCTAGCGGTGTCTACCTGCCCAGGTGTCTACCTGCCAGGTGTCTACCTGCCCAGGTGTCTACCTGCCCAGGTGTCTACCTGCCCAGGTGTCTACCTGCCCAGGTGTCTACCTACCTAGGTGTCTACCTGCCCGGGTGTCTACCTGCCCGGGTGTCTACCTGCCCGGCTGTCTACCTGCCCAGGTGTCTACCTGTCCAGGTGTTTACCTGCCCAGGTGTCTACCTGCCCAGGTGTTTACCTGCCCAGGTGTCTATACCTGCCTAGGTGTTTACCTGCCCAGGTGTCTACCTGCCCGGGTGTCTACCTGCCCAGGTGTCTACCTGTCCAGGTGTCTACCTGCCCAGGTGTATTGGTCAGTATTTCTGCAGCGATGAGTTAAATCAGGGCTTGTTGTGACCACGGATGTATTCGGTTTGCGATGCTCATGCCGTGTTATTTTTATGTTTTACTTTTTGCTCGACTAATGAAAACGTATTCGACTAAGCCTCCGTCGATCGACTAAGCCGACTATTAGGGGGCAGCCCTAGTTAACTTACAGCACTTTATATGGACCATTAGTTATATTTTCAATTTAATTACAGAGCATTCCCTGCAAAGTGTTTAGGTAATAACTATAGAAGAGAGGGGGCGTGGCATCACGATGGAGTCAGCCCAGGGCCGGATCAGTAACCCCAGGGGCCCCTGGGCACCGTCAGTCCAGAGGCCCCCCCCCCCCCCCCCCCCCCCCCCCGGACCGGCGACCGGGTCCGGGGGGCTGGCGGAGCATTTCAGTTGGGGGGGGGCTGGCGGAGCATTTCAGTTGGGGAGGGGGGGGGGGGCTAGCGGAGCATTTCAGTTGGGGAGGGGGGGGGGGCTAGCGGAGCATTTCAGTTGCGCGACTGTTGAGCGGGGGGGGGGGGGGGCTGGCGGAGCATTTCAGTTGCGCGATTGTTGAGCGGGGGGGGGGGGGGCTGGCGGAGCATTTCAGTTGGGGGGGGGGGCTGGCGGAGCATTTCAGTTGGGGGGGGGGGCTGGCGGAGCATTTCAGTTGCGCAATTGTTGAGCGGGGGGGAATAGAAAATATATATACACCCAATCGCAAAGGGCCCCTCTCGGCTCAAGGGCCCCTGGGCAACTGCCCAGGTTGCCCATATGGTAGATCCGGCCATCAGCCATTACGATGCACGATGTCAGACCACGCGAACGCGAACCTGATTTTTTTTTTTCACAGACACGTCGGTACGCCGGAATTCCGGCGTGGTGGCGGAACGCTATCAGCGTTAGTTACAAGGCTCGCGAATCGCGGGGCTCTCGTCCGCGACGCCTTGTAAACGTTAAGTTAACTTACGTTGTCAGAGTGTTTGAACTAGTGGATACTGTAAAGTTTGTTAACGTTACTTACCTCAAACGATGTGGTGCCCTGACGTCTCGGATGCTGTCAGGTAACGCTATTCCAGTGCGCGCGCGTGTGTATGTATGAGTGTGCGCGCGCCGCGTACAGCGGGGAGGGGAGGGGCGGAGCCGGCTGACTGGGAGTGAGAGATGCTTAAGCAGCGGCGCGAAACACAAGTTACACATCTTAATTGTTATTATGTAAGAATTTTTTTCAGTTCATTCTGAGACTGTGGCGGGACAAATTAGACCATGGCGGGCCGCCACAGTCTAAGTAATTAATGGGAAACACTGTATCAACTCATCTTTTTCTGTTTTTCCATTTTATTTCTACAGTGTTATTTTAATAACGCAAAACTACAATATCATGTGGGGTTGCTGCGCGGACGTCAGTGGCTTTCGGATCCACTCATCTGTCCGAGTCCGACTCTGTTACTGCAGAGCTTCAGTGTAGCCTACAAGTTTCTGAAGACACACGGCAGCCATAGTGTGAGAGTCGGCCCAAATATCAAAGCTGATAAGTGGTTTGAACATTGTGCAAAGTTTTGATGAAAATGCACAGCAGGACTGGCGCTGTTCACCTGAGGAGAAATCACACAGGTGCTATTGAGGGAGACGGATTATCATAAAAGGAAAACACATTGCAACCTGTTCTATTCATGTTTATTAAATGACCAACCTGTTACTATTAGTAGGCAGAGTGTTGTGGTATCTTTTGACCTCATTTAAACATTGAAATAGCTGCTAAATAGCCAAGTTTATTATTAAAACCCTTCTAAAACCTAGAATAATCTGCTTCTTGTATTTCTAGAAGAGTCCAGCAGGAGAGAGCAGACTCCCCTGGACCCAGCTGTGTCTCCATGAAGAGTGACCGGTCTATGGGGCAACCTGAGAACTTTAAAGATGGAAATCAGTCTGTTGAGAAGAGGTAAGGATTAGTTAGAGATGATAAAATACAATAGTTGAATGTCCTCTCTCTATACTATCTATCTATGTTATCTATCTGTGTTATACCTGGTCACATATGTAAGGGATAATGCCCGACGAGGTGTCCATTAACAGAAGTTAATGGACGACGCAGAGGCGTGAGGTTGCTTCCGCGAAGTCCATTAACTTCTGATAATGGACACCTCGAAGGACATTATCCCGCTTATACCATGTGGTCACTTGCCAAAGAAAATAAATTAAGACCATTAATTAATATTTGCATGCGTTTTACAATCAAAATATAAAGTTGTTCACAAGCCATAATTTAGTTTCCCTAGTAACGCCTGAGGGTCTGACTAATACCTGGAACAATCATTACCCTCCCGTAAGGTTCTTATGCAACGGAAACGTTGTTCACTCCTCCAGTAAATAGGACGGACCTTAGATACGACTCGGCAACGGGAGGGATTCAGTCCTCAGCTATGAGCCACAGAGCTGACGTAATGCATTGTACATCGGGAATCGCGACGGACTATACTTTCAACATAAAGTGTACATATTTATAATTTGAAATGTGTCCCAGCCGTTATACCACAGATACTATAGGGTCTATAGCATATAACCGTTTTCTGATTACAGTTTAATGCATTTTTCACAATTTACCAGCTCTCGTTTTGAAGGCTGAACAGACAATTTGACTGGAACTACTTAGGTGTCCATATAGCCAGAGCTAGCTCTGCATATAGCAGGGATTAATGGCCACCCTACAGCAGCCAATCAGAATCGAGTATTCCCTCTCCGTTGCCATGGTTACCATCTAGCGTTTGAGACAGCGCAGTAATCTAACTGGCATCAGGCAATTTGACCCAAACGTCTTTCCTAGGTGTACATTAACACTTTTTAACCTTCACCCGCCAGCCAATCAGAATCGAGTATTCACCCAGACCATGGTATAAATAAATATATATTATCAATACAAACTCAAATATTGCCACTTATACAATTGGAAACTTTAACATGCCGATCACCGGGCTTTCACCATAAAATAAATAATAAACCCAGCCCATACACACACACACACACACACACACACACACACACACACACACTGCTATCACTTGAAGGCAGAACTCTTCTGTGATCTGCAGCAGATGAAAGGATATAGTCTGTGTGGACCCAGTGGTCCTCAGCTCTTGACCCCCTGTCTCTCTTTCTCTTAAGTCCTCCCCAACAGTCAGCACACCTTCCACCTCACAGTCACCTCCTCACACACGCAGACATTACTGTAATGAATGACACAAACAGCCTTCTCCAAGAGAAAGTAGTGAATGTACATTAGAGGAAGGACATGTTTCAGTCCATTGCTGGGCTACATGATGATGAGAATACAACAGCCAAGCCTCCACATGTCCAGATGGTTGTCATTGTTTCTGTAGAAGAGTCCAGAGAGCAGACTCTGTACCCGGCCGTGTCTCCATGAAGAGCGGCTGGTCGATAGATAATCCATATGTTGGTAATATTCGGGGAGCAATAATCGGAGAGAGAAAAAGATAAAAAGTCACTTCATAGTGCAAATCTTTCCCTGCCTGAATCGTATCCGGCGGACACCACTGCTGCAGAATCACGTTTTTATCAACTCATCTTTTTCTGTTTTTCCATTTTATTTCTACAGTGTTATTTTAATAACGCAAAACTACAATATCATGTGGGGTTGCTGCGTGGACGTCAGTGGCTTTCGGATCCACTCATCTGTCCGAGTCCGACTCTGTTACTGCAGAGCTTCAGTGTAGCCTACAAGTTTCTGAAGACACACGGCTGCCATAGTGTGAGAGTCGGCCCACTTCTAGTTATCACAAAGCTAATAAGTGGTTTGAACATTGTGCAAAGTTTTGATGAAAATGCACAGCAGGACTGGCGCTGTTCACCTGAGGAGAAATCACACAGGCGCTGTTGAGGGAGACGGATTATCATAAAAGGAAAACACATTGCAACCTGTTCTATTCATGTTTATTAAATGACCAACCTGTTACTATTAGTAGGCAGAGTGTTGTGGTATCTTTTGACCTCATTTAAACATTGAAATAGCTGCTAAATAGCCAATTTATTATTAAAACCCTTCTAAAACCTAGAATAATCTGCTTCTTGTATTTCTAGAAGAGTCCAGCAGGAGAGAGCAGACTCCCCTGGACCCAGCTGTGTCTCCATGAAGAGTGACCGGTCTATGGGGCAACCTGAGAACTTTAAAGATGGAAATCAGTCTGTTGAGAAGAGGTAAGGATTAGTTAGAGATGATAAAATACAATAGTCGAATGTCCTCTCTCTATACTATCTATCTATGTTATCTATCTGTGTTATACCTGGTCACATATGTAAGGGATAATGCCCGACGAGGTGTCCATTAACAGAAGTTAATGGACGACGCAGAGGCGTGAGGTTGCTTCCGCGAAGTCCATTAACTTCTGATAATGGACACCTCGAAGGACATTATCCCGCTTATACCATGTGGTCACTTGCCAAAGAAAATAAATTAAGACCATTAATTAATATTTGCATGCGTTTTACAATCAAAATATAAAGTTGTTCACAAGCCATAATTTAGTTTCCCTAGTAACGCCTGAGGGTCTGACTAATACCTGGAACAATCATTACCCTCCCGTAAGGTTCTTATGCAACGGAAACGTTGTTCACTCCTCCAGTAAATAGGACGGACCTTAGATACGACTCGGCAACGGGAGGGATTCAGTCCGCTCAGCTATGAGCCACAGAGCTGACGTAATGCATTGTACATCGGGAATCACGAAGGACTATACTTTCAACATAAAGTGTACATATTTATAATTTGAAATGTGTCCCAGCCGTTATACCACAGATACTATAGGGTCTATAGCATATAACCGTTTTCTGATTACAGTTTAATGCATTTTTCACAATTTACCAGCTCTCGTTTTGAAGGCTGAACAGACAATTTGACTGGAACTACTTAGGTGTCCATATAGCCAGAGCTAGCTCTGCATATAGCAGGGATTAATGGCCACCCTGCAGCAGCCAATCAGAATCGAGTATTCCCTCTCCGTTGCCATGGTTACCATCTAGCGTTTGAGACAGCGCAGTAATCTAACTGGCATCAGGCAATTTGACCCAAACGTCTTTCCTAGGTGTACATTAACACTTTTTAACCTACACCCGCCAGCCAATCAGAATCGAGTATTCACCCAGACCATGGTATAAATAAATATATATTATCAATACAAACTCAAATATTGCCACTTATACAATTGGAAACTTTAACATGCCGATCACCGGGCTTTCACCATAAAATAAATAATAAACCCAGCCCATACACACACACACACACACACACACACACACACACACTGCTATCACTTGAAGGCAGAACTCTTCTGTGATCTGCAGCAGATGAAAGGATATAGTCTGTGTGGACCCAGTGGTCCTCAGCTCTTGACCCCCTGTCTCTCTTTCTCTTAAGTCCTCCCCAACAGTCAGCACACCTTCCACCTCACAGTCACCTCCTCACACACGCAGACATTACTGTAATGAATGACACAAACAGCCTTCTCCAAGAGAAAGTAGTGAATGTACATTAGAGGAAGGACATGTTTCAGTCCATCGCTGGGCTACATGATGATGAGAATACAACAGCCAAGCCTCCACATGTCCAGATGGTTGTCATTGTTTCTGTAGAAGAGTCCAGAGAGCAGACTCTGTACCCGGCCGTGTCTCCATGAAGAGCGGCTGGTCGATAGATAATCCATATATTGGTAATATTCGGGGAGCAATAATCGGAGAGAGAAAAAGATAAAAAGTCACTTCATAGTGCAAATCTTTCCCTGCCTGAATCGTATCCGGCGGACACCACTGCTGCAGAATCACGTTTTTATCAACTCATCTTTTTCTGTTTTTCCATTTTATTTCTACAGTGTTATTTTAATAACGCAAAACTACAATATCATGTGGGGTTGCTGCGTGGACGTCAGTGGCTTTCGGATCCACTCATCTGTCCGAGTCCGACTCTGTTACTGCAGAGCTTCAGTGTAGCCTACAAGTTTCTGAAGACACACGGCTGCCATAGTGTGAGAGTCGGCCCAAATATCAAAGCTGATAAGTGGTTTGAACATTGTGCAAAGTTTTGATGAAAATGCACAGCAGGACTGGCGCTGTTCACCTGAGGAGAAATCACACAGGTGCTATTGAGGGAGACGGATTATCATAAAAGGAAAACACATTGCAACCTGTTCTATTCATGTTTATTAAATGACCAACCTGTTACTATTAGTAGGCAGAGTGTTGTGGTATCTTTTGACCTCATTTAAACATTGAAATAGCTGCTAAATAGCCAAGTTTATTATTAAAACCCTTCTAAAACCTAGAATAATCTGCTTCTTGTATTTCTAGAAGAGTCCAGCAGGAGAGAGCAGACTCCCCTGGACCCAGCTGTGTCTCCATGAAGAGTGACCGGTCTATGGGGCAACCTGAGAACTTTAAAGATGGAAATCAGCCTGTTGAGAAGAGGTAAGGATTAGTTAGAGATGATAAAATACAATAGTTGAATGTCCTCTCTCTATACTATCTATCTATGTTATCTATCTGTGTTATACCTGGTCACATATGTAAGGGATAATGCCCGACGAGGTGTCCATTAACAGAAGTTAATGGACGACGCAGAGGCGTGAGGTTGCTTCCGCGAAGTCCATTAACTTCTGATAATGGACACCTCGAAGGACATTATCCCGCTTATACCATGTGGTCACTTGCCAAAGAAAATAAATTAAGACCATTAATTAATATTTGCATGCGTTTTACAATCAAAATATAAAGTTGTTCACAAGCCATAATTTAGTTTCCCTAGTAACGCCTGAGGGTCTGACTAATACCTGGAACAATCATTACCCTCCCGTAAGGTTCTTATGCAACGGAAACGTTGTTCACTCCTCCAGTAAATAGGACGGACCTTAGATACGACTCGGCAACGGGAGGGATTCAGTCCTCAGCTATGAGCCACAGAGCTGACGTAATGCATTGTACATCGGGAATCGCGACGGACTATACTTTCAACATAAAGTGTACATATTTATAATTTGAAATGTGTCCCAGCCGTTATACCACAGATACTATAGGGTCTATAGCATATAACCGTTTTCTGATTACAGTTTAATGCATTTTTCACAATTTACCAGCTCTCGTTTTGAAGGCTGAACAGACAATTTGACTGGAACTACTTAGGTGTCCATATAGCCAGAGCTAGCTCTGCATATAGCAGGGATTAATGGCCACCCTGCAGCAGCCAATCAGAATCGAGTATTCCCTCTCCGTTGCCATGGTTACCATCTAGCGTTTGAGACAGCGCAGTAATCTAACTGGCATCAGGCAATTTGACCCAAACGTCTTTCCTAGGTGTACATTAACACTTTTTAACCTACACCCGCCAGCCAATCAGAATCGAGTATTCACCCAGACCATGGTATAAATAAATATATATTATCAATACAAACTCAAATATTGCCACTTATACAATTGGAAACTTTAACATGCCGATCACCGGGCTTTCACCATAAAATAAATAATAAACCCAGCCCATACACACACACACACACACACACACACACACACACACTGCTATCACTTGAAGGCAGAACTCTTCTGTGATCTGCAGCAGATGAAAGGATATAGTCTGTGTGGACCCAGTGGTCCTCAGCTCTTGACCCCCTGTCTCTCTTTCTCTTAAGTCCTCCCCAACAGTCAGCACACCTTCCACCTCACAGTCACCTCCTCACACACGCAGACATTACTGTAATGAATGACACAAACAGCCTTCTCCAAGAGAAAGTAGTGAATGTACATTAGAGGAAGGACATGTTTCAGTCCATCGCTGGGCTACATGATGATGAGAATACAACAGCCAAGCCTCCACATGTCCAGATGGTTGTCATTGTTTCTGTAGAAGAGTCCAGAGAGCAGACTCTGTACCCGGCCGTGTCTCCATGAAGAGCGGCTGGTCGATAGATAATCCATATATTGGTAATATTCGGGGAGCAATAATCGGAGAGAGAAAAAGATAAAAAGTCACTTCATAGTGCAAATCTTTCCCTGCCTGAATCGTATCCGGCGGACACCACTGCTGCAGAATCACGTTTTTATCAACTCATCTTTTTCTGTTTTTCCATTTTATTTCTACAGTGTTATTTTAATAACGCAAAACTACAATATCATGTGGGGTTGCTGCGTGGACGTCAGTGGCTTTCGGATCCACTCATCTGTCCGAGTCCGACTCTGTTACTGCAGAGCTTCAGTGTAGCCTACAAGTTTCTGAAGACACACGGCTGCCATAGTGTGAGAGTCGGCCCAAATATCAAAGCTGATAAGTGGTTTGAACATTGTGCAAAGTTTTGATGAAAATGCACAGCAGGACTGGCGCTGTTCACCTGAGGAGAAATCACACAGGTGCTATTGAGGGAGACGGATTATCATAAAAGGAAAACACATTGCAACCTGTTCTATTCATGTTTATTAAATGACCAACCTGTTACTATTAGTAGGCAGAGTGTTGTGGTATCTTTTGACCTCATTTAAACATTGAAATAGCTGCTAAATAGCCAAGTTTATTATTAAAACCCTTCTAAAACCTAGAATAATCTGCTTCTTGTATTTCTAGAAGAGTCCAGCAGGAGAGAGCAGACTCCCCTGGACCCAGCTGTGTCTCCATGAAGAGTGACCGGTCTATGGGGCAACCTGAGAACTTTAAAGATGGAAATCAGCCTGTTGAGAAGAGGTAAGGATTAGTTAGAGATGATAAAATACAATAGTTGAATGTCCTCTCTCTATACTATCTATCTATGTTATCTATCTGTGTTATACCTGGTCACATATGTAAGGGATAATGCCCGACGAGGTGTCCATTAACAGAAGTTAATGGACGACGCAGAGGCGTGAGGTTGCTTCCGCGAAGTCCATTAACTTCTGATAATGGACACCTCGAAGGACATTATCCCGCTTATACCATGTGGTCACTTGCCAAAGAAAATAAATTAAGACCATTAATTAATATTTGCATGCGTTTTACAATCAAAATATAAAGTTGTTCACAAGCCATAATTTAGTTTCCCTAGTAACGCCTGAGGGTCTGACTAATACCTGGAACAATCATTACCCTCCCGTAAGGTTCTTATGCAACGGAAACGTTGTTCACTCCTCCAGTAAATAGGACGGACCTTAGATACGACTCGGCAACGGGAGGGATTCAGTCCTCAGCTATGAGCCACAGAGCTGACGTAATGCATTGTACATCGGGAATCGCGACGGACTATACTTTCAACATAAAGTGTACATATTTATAATTTGAAATGTGTCCCAGCCGTTATACCACAGATACTATAGGGTCTATAGCATATAACCGTTTTCTGATTACAGTTTAATGCATTTTTCACAATTTACCAGCTCTCGTTTTGAAGGCTGAACAGACAATTTGACTGGAACTACTTAGGTGTCCATATAGCCAGAGCTAGCTCTGCATATAGCAGGGATTAATGGCCACCCTGCAGCAGCCAATCAGAATCGAGTATTCCCTCTCCGTTGCCATGGTTACCATCTAGCGTTTGAGACAGCGCAGTAATCTAACTGGCATCAGGCAATTTGACCCAAACGTCTTTCCTAGGTGTACATTAACACTTTTTAACCTACACCCGCCAGCCAATCAGAATCGAGTATTCACCCAGACCATGGTATAAATAAATATATATTATCAATACAAACTCAAATATTGCCACTTATACAATTGGAAACTTTAACATGCCGATCACCGGGCTTTCACCATAAAATAAATAATAAACCCAGCCCATACACACACACACACACACACACACACACACACACACACACACACACACACACACTGCTATCACTTGAAGGCAGAACTCTTCTGTGATCTGCAGCAGATGAAAGGATATAGTCTGTGTGGACCCAGTGGTCCTCAGCTCTTGACCCCCTGTCTCTCTTTCTCTTAAGTCCTCCCCAACAGTCAGCACACCTTCCACCTCACAGTCACCTCCTCACACACGCAGACATTACTGTAATGAATGACACAAACAGCCTTCTCCAAGAGAAAGTAGTGAATGTACATTAGAGGAAGGACATGTTTCAGTCCATCGCTGGGCTACATGATGATGAGAATACAACAGCCAAGCCTCCACATGTCCAGATGGTTGTCATTGTTTCTGTAGAAGAGTCCAGAGAGCAGACTCTGTACCCGGCCGTGTCTCCATGAAGAGCGGCTGGTCGATAGATAATCCATATATTGGTAATATTCGGGGAGCAATAATCGGAGAGAGAAAAAGATAAAAAGTCACTTCATAGTGCAAATCTTTCCCTGCCTGAATCGTATCCGGCGGACACCACTGCTGCAGAATCACGTTTTTATCAACTCATCTTTTTCTGTTTTTCCATTTTATTTCTACAGTGTTATTTTAATAACGCAAAACTACAATATCATGTGGGGTTGCTGCGTGGACGTCAGTGGCTTTCGGATCCACTCATCTGTCCGAGTCCGACTCTGTTACTGCAGAGCTTCAGTGTAGCCTACAAGTTTCTGAAGACACACGGCTGCCATAGTGTGAGAGTCGGCCCACTTCTAGTTATCACAAAGCTAATAAGTGGTTTGAACATTGTGCAAAGTTTTGATGAAAATGCACAGCAGGACTGGCGCTGTTCACCTGAGGAGAAATCACACAGGCGCTGTTGAGGGAGACGGATTATCATAAAAGGAAAACACATTGCAACCTGTTCTATTCATGTTTATTAAATGACCAACCTGTTACTATTAGTAGGCAGAGTGTTGTGGTATCTTTTGACCTCATTTAAACATTGAAATAGCTGCTAAATAGCCAAGTTTATTATTAAAACCCTTCTAAAACCTAGAATAATCTGCTTCTTGTATTTCTAGAAGAGTCCAGCAGGAGAGAGCAGACTCCCCTGGACCCAGCTGTGTCTCCATGAAGAGTGACCGGTCTATGGGGCAACCTGAGAACTTTAAAGATGGAAATCAGTCTGTTGAGAAGAGGTAAGGATTAGTTAGAGATGATAAAATAAAATAGTTGAATGTCCTCTCTCTATACTATCTATCTATGTTATCTATCTGTGTTATACCTGGTCACATATGTAAGGGATAATGCCCGACGAGGTGTCCATTATCAGAAGTTAATGGACGACGCAGAGGCGTGAGGTTGCTTCCGCGAAGTCCATTAACTTCTGATAATGGACACCTCCAAGGACATTATCCCGCTTATACCATGTGGTCACTTGCCAAAGAAAATAAATTAAGACCATTAATTAATATTTGCATGCGTTTTACAATCAAAATATAAAGTTGTTCACAAGCCATAATTTGGCTTCCCTAGTAACGCCTGAGGGTCTGACTAATACCTGAAACAATCATTACCCTCCCGTAAGGTTCTTATGCAACGGAAACGTTGTTCACTCCTCCAGTAAATAGGACGGACCTTAGATACGACTCGGCAACGGGAGGTATTCAGTCCGCTCAGCTATGAGCCACAGAGCTGACGTAATGCATTGTACATCGGGAATCGCGACGGACTATACTTTAAACATAAAGTGTACATATTTATAATTTGAAATGTGTCCCAGCCGTTATACCACAGATACTATAGGGTCTATAGCATATAACCGTTTTCTGATTACAGTTTAATGCATTTTTCACAATTTACCAGCTCTCGTTTTGAAGGCTGAACAGACAATTTGACTGGAATTACTTAGGTGTCCATATAGCCAGAGCTAGCTCTGCATATAGCAGGGATTAATGGCCACCCTGCAGCAGCCAATCAGAATCGAGTATTCCCTCTCCGTTGCCATGGTTACCATCTAGCGTTTGAGACAGCGCAGTAATCTAACTGGCATCAGGCAATTTGACCCAAACGTCTTTCCTAGGTGTACATTAACACTTTTTAACCTACACCCGCCAGCCAATCAGAATCGAGTATTCACCCAGACCATGGTATAAATAAATATATATTATCAATACAAACTCAAATATTGCCACTTATACAATTGGAAACTTTAACATGCCGATCACCGGGCTTTCACCATAAAATAAATAATAAACCCAGCCCATACACACACACACACACACACACACACACACACACACACACACACACTGCTATCACTTGAAGGCAGAACTGTTCTGTGATCTGCAGCAGATGAAAGGATATAGTCTGTGTGGACCCAGTGGTCCTCAGCTCTTGACCCCCTGTCTCTCTTTCTCTTAAGTCCTCCCCAACAGTCAGCACACCTTCCACCTCACAGTCACCTCATCACACACGCAGACATTACTGTAATGAATGACACAAACAGCCGTCTCCAAGAGAAAGTAGTGAATGTACATTAGAGGAAGGACATGTTTCAGTCCATCGCTGGGCTACATGATGATGAGAATACAACAGCCAAGCCTCCACATGTCCAGATGGTTGTCATTGTTTCTGTAGAAGAGTCCAGAGAGCAGACTCTGTACCCGGCCGTGTCTCCATGAAGAGCGGCTGGTCAATAGATAATCCATATATTGGTAATATTCGGGGAGCAATAATCGGGGAGAGAAAAAGATAAAAAGTCACTTCATAGTGCAAATCTTTCCCTGCCTGAATCGTATCCGGCGGACACCACTGCTGCAGAATCACGTTTTTATCAACTCATCTTTTTCTGTTTTTCCATTTTATTTCTACAGTGTTATTTTAATAACGCAAAACTACAATATCATGTGGGGTTGCTGCGTGGACGTCAGTGGCTTTCGGATCCACTCATCTGTCCGAGTCCGACTCTGTTACTGCAGAGCTTCAGTGTAGCCTACAAGTTTCTGAAGACACACGGCTGCCATAGTGTGAGAGTCGGCCCACTTCTAGTTATCACAAAGCTAATAAGTGGTTTGAACATTGTGCAAAGTTTTGATGAAAATGCACAGCAGGACCGGCGCTGTTCACCTGAGGAGAAATCACACAGGCGCTATTGAGGGAGACGGATTATCATAAAAGGAAAACACATTGCAACCTGTTCTATTCATGTTTATTAAATGACCAACCTGTTACTATTAGTAGGTAGAGTGTTGTGGTATCTTTTGACCTCATTTAAACATTGAAATAGCTGCTAAATAGCCAAGTTTATTATTAAAACCCTTCTAAAACCTAGAATAATCTGCTTCTTGTATTTCTAGAAGAGTCCAGCAGGAGAGAGCAGACTCCCCTGGACCCAGCTGTGTCTCCATGAAGAGTGACCGGTCTATGGGGCAACCTGAGAACTTTAAAGATGGAAATCAGTCTGTTGAGAAGAGGTAAGGATTAGTTAGAGATGATAAAATACAATAGTTGAATGGCCGCAACTGACTAGTGGGAGCATCACCATGGAAACATGATATTATGGAGAACCCTAGAACATTTAATAAATAGTATTATTATTATTATTATTATTGTGTAACAATCTGCCTCTTAAACTTATTTGTTTTAACTGGCGGTGCTACTAAAACACAAAGGGGTTCTTCCGAATGACATTAATAATTAGCAGTATCAACAACCAGATATGTAGGGTTAGGCGCTGAACACACAAGAAAAAAACACACAGCAGACGTTTCAATTCAATGACGCGTATATTGTATATTATAAACACCCCCAAAACCCGTGCCCTCCCACAACCCTTGGATGTACAAATGTAAACTAGAAGTCCACACCCGGAAAGAGGTAGGCCGAGCAAATATCCTCCCGATCCGAATCGTTCGAAAAAAGTTTATGTCCCAGCGCGTCCTCTTGCTGGCGACGCGCACGGAATAAACAGTCACGACGGTTTTCACCACTCCACTCTCCCCAGTAACAGCATACACTTATTTTTCAACTCAATGACCTGCTAGAAAAAGAAGGAGGTTATGGGTACTTAAGTAGCTGCAGTAATCCACTGGCGCCACACATTCAACAAACACACCGCCACACTTGCTTCTCTCCCTCGAACCCCGGTCTTCCCTAAGGCACCCCTACTAGTAAGTTTTGGGTGCGCGGTCCCCGGCACTGCGGCCGGCCCTCGTCTTAAAGAGACACCCCTTCATACCCTACTACACAGTGAACAGAACATAGCACAGATAAACATGCATGAACACCCCATGTCGTACATAAACATCATATGCAATGAGGGAAATACATGTGTCTGTGTAGTACTCAGGTAATCAATTAAAGGACCCTAAAATTAATGTGACGGTGTCACAATTGGGCCTTTTACAACCAGTTAGTTTGAAGACTATCAGATTCTCATACTGGACAGCAGGTGTCTTTTTCCTAAAAATTAAAAAAGCATTCGAATCGTGAATTGAGATTCGAAAACCGAGCAAATGAACTTATATCAGAATATTGAAATAGTCGGCTCAGCCCTATGAATCATCTCCTCAATTTAAAGATGGACGCCCCTCGAGTAAGAAGAGGGAGGAGCTTCAAACAGATCAGAAAACAGACCAGAACATCAGACGTAACAAGTCAGGGAAACTAAATAGTTCTGGACCTTCAGACTCCCCATTAAGCAGTCTTTACAAGTGTGTGTGTGTGTGTGTGTGTGTGTGTGTGTTCTCCACAGACGACACCAGGAGAGGTCAAAGGTTACCAGTGCTCAGTCTGTACAGCAGTATCCAACAGAGCTGATCCAGGTGTGTAAAGGTCCAACAAGACATTTGACTCCAGCTCTACATGAACATTAGAAAGCATCTCTTGTGGTGCTGATGGTCTCCAGGCTTCCCTCTGTAGACCAGCGGGACGTGAATCTAGGACAGATGCTTCTGATGTCCTCAGTGAGTTCAGAGTCAAGTTCTCATTGATGTTTGTTCTGCTGCAGAGGGCTGAGGAGGACGCACACGCTTTTCTAGACAAGGAGCTGAAGAAGCTCTGGAGGGGTCACTTCCCAGATTACCCACAATGCTCAGAGAGTCAGAGGGAGGAGGAGGAGGAGGTGGTGGATGGTGAGGAAGAGGAGCAGAGGAGGCGCGCCATAGAGGGAGTTAGAGACATCACAGTGCTCTGCCTGAAGCAGTTGAAGCAGGAGGAGCTGGCCGACTCTCTGCAGAGCAGCAGTAAGAGACTCTTATTTTGAAACAAATCAGCAAAACTCTTATGTTGAAAAAATAAACAGTAATAGACTCATATTTTCACAGCTTAAATATAAAGCACAGACTAAATGACATAACGGGGGATATGTTTCTATCAAACTTTAGATTAAAAACTGTACACACCTTTGGATCTGATGGTGATGTTGCTAAAACACTGATCATTCTTTGATTGATTACTCGTTCAGCCAACAGTAAAGCAACGAGTTGGAGCCGCTCACATTAACATCCTGACTGATGACTTCTGTTGTTTCTTCATTCAGAACATTTTCCTGCCGAGTGCCAACATAAACTCAAGTCTCATCTGAAGCAGAAGACCCAGCGTCTGTTTGAAGGAGTCTCTAAAGCAGGACAAGCAACAGATCTGAATGAGATCTACACAGAGATCTTCATCACAGACGGAGGCAGTGGAGACGTCAACCAGGAACATGAGGTCAGACTGATTGAAACAGCTTCCAGGAAACCAGCCAAGGAGGAAACACCAATCAAATGTGAAGACATCTTGAAACCCTTACCTGGACAAGATCAACCAATCAGAACGATAATGACAACTGGAGTGGCCGGCATCGGTAAAACCGTCTTAACACGCAAGTTCACTCTGGACTGGGCTGAAGGCAAAGCCAACCAGGACATACACTTCACATTTCCCTTCACTTTCAGAGAGCTGAATTTACTGGAAGGGAAAGAGTTCAGCTTGGTGGGACTTCTTCATCACTTCTTTATTGAAACCAAAGAAGCAGGAATCTGCAGATACGAGCGGTTCCAAGTTGTCTTCATCTTGGATGGTCTGGATGAGTGTCGACTTCCTCTAGACTTCCAGAAGAACCGGATCTGGACTGATGTCACAGCGCCGACCTCGGTGGACGTGCTGCTGACAAACCTCATCAGGGGCGACCTGCTTCCCTCCGCCCGCATCTGGATAACCACACGCCCTGCGGCAGCCAATCAGATCCCTGCTGAGTGTGTTGGCATGGTGACAGAGGTGAGAGGGTTCACCGACCCACAGAAGGAGGAGTACTTCAGGAAGAGATTCAGAAAGAAGACGCTGGCCAGGAAAATCATCTCCCACGTCAAGAAATCTCGAAGCCTCCACATCATGTGTCACATCCCCATCTTCTGTTGGATCTCTGCTACAGTTATGGAGGACTTCTTCACAACATCCCAGAGAGGAGAAGAGATGCCTAACACTGTGACTCAGATGTACATCCACTTCCTGAAGGTTCAGTCCATACAGGGGGACAGGAAGTATCATGGGAGAGCTGAAACAGATCCACACTGGAGTCCAGAGAGCAAGGAGATCATTGATTCTCTGGGAAAACTGGCTTTTAACCAGCTGGAGAAAGGCAACCTGATCTTCTACCAGGCAGACCTGGAGGAGAGTGGCATCGATATCAGAGCCGCCTCAGTGTACTCAGGAGTGTTCACCCAGATCTTTAAAGAGGAGTGTGGGCTGTACCAGGACAAGGTCTTCTGCTTTGTCCATCTCAGCTTTCAGGAGTTTCTGGCTGCCATTCATGTCTTTCTGACCTTCAGAAACACTGGTGTCAATCTGCTCTCAGAAGAACAACCAACCTCTGGGGAAGATGACCTCCTCCTCTACCAGAGTGCTGTGGACAAGGCCTTACTGAGTGAGAACGGACACCTGGACTTGTTCCTCCGCTTCCTCCTGGGCCTCTCTCTGGAGACCAATCAGATTCTCATACAAGGCCTGCTGGGACAGACAGGAAGTAGCTCACTGACCAATCAGGGAACAGTCAGCTACATCAAGGAGAAGATGAGTGGAGATCTCTCTCCAGAGAGAAGCATCAATCTGTTCCACTGTCTGAATGAGCTGAAGGACCGTTCTCTAGTGGAGGAGATCCAACAGTACCTGACATCAGGAAGTCTCTCCAGAGCATCTCTCTCCCCTGGTCAGTGGTCAGCTCTGGTCTTCATCTTACTGACATCAGAAGAGGAGCTGGACGTGTTTGACCTGAAGAAATACTCTGCTTCAGAGGAGGCTCTTCTGAGGCTGCTGCCAGTGGTCAAAGCCTCCAAAACATCTCTGTAGGTTCACTAATAACATGTATTACAATACACACCACACAATATACATAATACTAGAATATAAAAGTTATAATAATACACAAAACATCTCTGTAGGTTCACTAATAACATGTATTACAATACACACAACACAATATACATAATACTAGAAGAATATAAAAGTTATAATAATATACAAAACATCTCTGTAGGTTCACTAATAACATGTATTACAATACACACAACACAATATACATAATTCTAGAATATAAAAGTTATAATAACATACAAAACATCTCTGTAGGTTCACTAATAACATGTATTACAATACACACAACACAATATACACAATACTAGAATATAAAAGTTAGAATAATATACAAAACATCTCTGTAGGTTCACTAATAACATGTATTACAATACACACAACACAATATACATAATACTAGAATATAAAAGTTATAATATACAAAACATCTCTGTAGGTTCACTAATAGCAATAATTAACTATCGTCTGTTTTGTTTTTGAAAGTCAAATCCATGACATGGTGTGTTCAGTAAGATGACATTAAATAACAGTTTACTGGACATTACAGGGTCTACATGTAGGAGTTGATTTAAATGAATGAAGAAGTGAGCATTTATGTTAATTATTTAGCTTTGCTTTATACAAATGTATATGTTGAAAATGTGAAAAGTGTATGAATCTAACATGTTTGTATCTATTGTTCATTAAAGGCTGAATGGCTGTAATCTGTCAGAGAGATGCTGTGAAGCTCTGGCCTCAGTTCTCAGCTCCAACTCCTCTAGTCTGAGAGAGCTGGACCTGAGTACCAATGATCTGCAGGATTCAGGAGTGAAGCTGCTCTCTGCAGAACTGGGGAGTCCACACTGTAGACTGGAGACTCTCAGGTCAGTTGGACTCAATGTGCAGACAGTCCCACCACAAGGCTCCTCATCAGAAGACCTCTAACAGATTTACATCCATTAAAGTTAGAAATCACACGCCTAAATACAGAATTGTTTTATAAGAATAAGTGTGTGTGTGTGTGTGTGTGTGTGTGTGTGTGTGTGTGTGTGTGTGTGTGTGTGTGTGTGTGTGTGTGTGTGTGTGTGTGTGTGTGTGTGTGTGTGTGTGTGTGTGTGTGTAGGTTGTCTGGCTGCATGGTCACACAGGAAGGCTGTGCTTCTCTGGCCTCAGCTCTGAGCTCCAACCCCTCCCATCTGAGAGAGCTGGACCTGAGCTACAATCACCCTGCAGGAGACTCAGGAGTTACGCTGCTCTCTGCTGGACTGGAGGATCCAGGCTGGAGACTGGACACTCTCAGGTATGGAGAGGACAGCTCACCACTCAGTGAGACAATGTCTCCTCCAAGGATTCAGCCGCCTGCTAGATGAAGTGTAACTGTAACTCATGTTGTGTAGAAAGTGATGATCCAGCAGATGATGAAGGTGAATGTTTCCATGTTTAAAGCCAACATGCTGCTCTCACTGTGTTTCCCCCCCAGTGTGGAGCATGGTGGAGTGGGGAGGCTGAGACCAGCTCTAAGGAAGTGTAAGTGTCTGTTTAGTTGGATCACAACACACTCACTATTGGGATGGACACTTCATTGAAGTCCAAGTTCAAGTATTTGATTGAAGTCCTGATCCTGGGAAGACACATGGGAGCATTAACCTCTTCAGAGAGACAATGGGTGGACATGACTCTTAGAGGGACACTTTCACATGGTGGGCAGTAACAACAAGGGAGACAAAAGGTGAGGGGAGTGACCTGGCCATGGCCAAGGCCAGGTTCATTAGCATTACACTAAGGGGGGAAGTGGACATGTCTGCAAGGACGCAACACAACTAAGGGATGTGCACAAGAAAGAAGTGAGGAGATGCATGGCCTCCACACTTCCTGGCTACAGTGGAGATGCCAATGCTACTAACTGAACACCTTTTAATTGGAGAGAGGAAGGAGCTATTTCTAGGAGCACATACTTTATACAAAGGCTTATTTAATGAACTATACATTATAGCAGCTTATATATGTGATGTGGTGTATAGTTCATATATTCCACCACATCCATCCACACAGCAGTAGGTGACGTCCGCTCATGAAGACCTCATGTATCTTCTAATAATATTGTGAGCGTCCCAGTGAATGGTCCGTGTATAAACGGTGTAGTGGTCTTAAAGTGTTTTCTGAGCCAGTAGAGGGCGAGCTCCAACGCAGCGCATCAAGTCACTCACAGTTTGGTGGTTTCAACCTAGAGGCGGAGATGATGGAGATGAGGAGATGTGTGTTAGGACTGAATTGAAAACCTGCTCTCCACTCAGATGAACCAAACAGACCTTTTCCATCCTGAAGTGGACAGGAAATCAAAGGGCCCTTTACTGTGAGTGCTTCTAGATATCAGATACAGGACACCGCATGGAGACGGTTGAATATCTCAATCCTGCTGCCGTTGGATCTTCCCCAGCGCTGCAGCTGACCTGCACTCACTCTCACCTCCACTAGGGGGCACTAAAATAACTCCATCCAATAGAGCGCAACAGTGTGGTTCCGGAAGTGAAAATCCCATTAATGTTCTGCATAGAGGTTTTGATTATTAGCCATAATGTCGTAACCATCCATGGTATACTTTCCTCGAGCCAAGAGATGGTGAAACGACGGTATATGCACATTTAGAAGCCACAAGTTAAAGAAACGTTTTCAGTAAAACATGTTTAATTTGCGATTTAATTTAAAGCACTACACTACCCACAATCCTAAAGTGTAACACAACGTCTTTGATTGGTGGAGCTCGCTGTTACCATGGAAACGTCGATTACTGCTACCACTGAACTCGATCGTTTACCACAGAGAACCATGATTTCCCTCAGACTCATGGAAAGTTAGAGTTGTTGTTAGAGCTGTAGATGAAATGAGCTGTACATATTGAAAATATGTTGATATAGAATATACGATGATATATGATTAAAAACAAAATACAAATACAAATATATGATATAGCAGTGTTGTATAGTCATTTGGGTAGTGTAACGGCTAGGAATACATAATGTTGAATGAATAGTAACTGGAATACGTAACTAAAATCGCATGTATTAAAAACGAGAAACGTTATTACCTTATATAACACCCTGTCTTAGCCGACACACACGTTGGGAATCGGCATTTTTGGACGCGCGAGCGGTGATTGCAGTCAGGACTGTACCATGTCGATGACAACACTATATACACTATATGAAACACTATACACACAATATATGACACAACTTTTATCAAAAATATAAACACTATAATAATTACAAAGATGCAAGAAGCACGCTAAACTATCGGGTTGGAAGTTGTCGGAAAGGGTTCGCAATGGTTTATGGGATGAGTAGTTCATTCACTCGTTCACAAAATAATGTACAGTCCTGTACGTACCTTTGCCTTTTATTCCGTTTTCCATTTTTGTTTTTGCTCCGAATCAAAGGTTAAATGGATACGACTAACATGTGGGATGATTGGCTTGGTTCCAAGCTTAAAACTCATTATAAAACAATTTTCTGAAAAGTCAATGGAAAAAATGAATGGGAAACCAGAGCCGTTCAAAAAGGGGGCGGTCACTGTTGTGCTCTATAGGTAGTATTGTTAGAATGAGGATTATTATTATTATTATTATTATTATTATAAGACTTAATCATATTGTAATAATCATGATACTAACAATATTAATAATAGTTATTATGTGTATTCTATTATAAAAATGATTGTTATTGTTATTATTATCATCAACCTTATTATAAGGCCTATTTACTATTATAATAATATTTTTGAAATAATTAACATTGTTTGTTATATGAGTATTATTACTATTATTATTATTATTATTATTATTTGTAGTAGTAGTAGTAGTATATTTGACAAGAACATAATTATGCTATTACTAACATTAATAATCATAGTAATTATGTGTATTTTATATTCAGAACATGATAAAATAATATTATTGTTGCTATTATTATTGTTACGATTTAATGCATGTTATTATATTAGACATAACATTATAATTATAATAATGTGATTAATGATACATGCATTTCATATTAGATTTGAACTAGAATACTATTATTTCTATTAGGGGTGATGCTGTTTTTGATATTAATTATAATTATAATAATGATAACGAGAAAACCTTCAATTCCTGAAGAAATTGTACTTGCACTGCCATTACATGCTTTTGTGTGCATATATACGTATGTGTACTCGTGTACGTATGTATGTGTACATGTACATGTATGTATAGTATGTATGAACCAGTTCTATGGTATGAACACTTCATTTCCAGCCTGTATGTGTACGTATGTATGTGTACATGTACATGTATGTATAGTATGTATGAACCAGTTCTATGGTACGGTCGGTGTATAAACAGTCCAAGCGGTTGGATGTGAAGCCACCGGACCGCTGTACCGGATGAGACCACTAGGTGTCCACTTGAGTCTTAACTCCTGGACCCTGTGGTCCACTAGAGAAGAGAGAGAGGATAGTGATCAACTATCAACCACTCAGTGACACATGGGGTTTTTATTTCCTATCACCATCCACTAAACATCACATCATGTTCATCACCTGCTCATCCTGCTGATTACTAACACAATACAAGTTGGATCTGGGAGACTTTTGGATCGGTCTCTTCAGGACAAATGCCGGTTCAGTCGGTTTGCATCACATCAAACCGGTTTAGGCCGGTGCACCGGACCGGACCGGAAAACCGGGAATGGACCTTCAGCCCCTAATCATGTCTTGTTCTCCCCTCAGATGCCTGTGGACTCACACTGGACCCAAACACAGCCTACAGACGTCTCTCTCTGTCCGAGGACCTCAGGAAGGTGATGCTGGTTGGAGAGGATCAGTCTCATCCTGACCACCCAGAGAGATTTGACTCCCAGGAGCAGGTGTTGTGTAGAGAGGGTCTGACTGGCCGCTGTTACTGGGAGGTGGAGAGGAGAGGAGGTGTTGTTATAGGAGTGACATACAGAGGAATCACAAGGAGAGGAGAGGGTGATGACAGCAGGCTTGGAGGGAACAACAAGTCCTGGACTCTTTATTGTTATGATGATGGTCGTTACTCTGTCTGGTACAACGGTGGAGGAACATCCATCCCTCTCCCCCCCCCTGTCTCCACCAGAGTAGGAGTGTATGTGGACCGGCCTGCTGGCTCTCTGTCCTTCTACACAGTGTCCCCAGGTGTAGGAGGGTCCTCACACACACTGACACACATCCACACCTTCTGGACCACATTCACCCAGGAGGACCTCCTCCCTGCGTTTGGGTTTGGTTCTGGTTCCTCAGTGTCTCTGTGTGGGTTGTAGTTTATGATCATCATCTCACCGCCAAACATCGCGAAATTATGTCACGCGCAACTAACACATCCATTAATTAAAATATATATAATATATAATCAGGTTATGATATATATATATATGTGTATGTGTATATATACCGTATTGACCCGAATATAAGACGACCCCTCTTTTTCAAGACCCATATTTGGAAAAATACTTTTTATTTGGACACAATTTCATTTGCATAAAAAAGAACAGTGCAATTATACAGCCCATTCTCATCCCAACTCGTAATATACCGACGATTTGTCATCACGCCGCTAGACGTCTGATACTGACGCAAAAGGTTCCTTCCTTCTGTGTGAACCGATCTGGGTGAAACAATCTCATAAACCCGTTGGCGGTGGTAAGAGACGAGCAGAGTCTACAGCGTCCGCTCGCAGAGCAGAGTCCACAGCGTCCGCAGTCTACTGTGAAACAATTCACTCCAAAAGGGTTATGGTTAGGGTTAGGGTTATGTCAGGGTTAGGGTTATGTTAGGGTTATGGTTAGGGTTATGGTTATGGGTTATGGTTATGGTTATGGTTATGGGTTAGGGTTGGGGTTGGGGTTAGGGTTAGGGTTAGGGTTAGCGTAATCTATCACCGTGAGGGTTATGGTTAGGGTTAGGGTTATGGTTATGGGTTATGGTTATGGTTATGGTTATGGGTTAGGGTTGGGGTTGGGGTTAGGGTTAGGGTTAGCGTAATCTATCACCGTGACCAGGTTCTTATTGGAGTAAATGGACGCTGTAGACTCTGCTCGTCTCTTACCACCGCGAACGGGTTTATGAGAACCCAGATCGGTCCACACAGACGCGGGAGGGAACCTTTTGCGTCAGTATCAGACGTCTAGGGGCGTGATGACACATCGTCGGTATATTACGAGTTGGGATGAGAACGGGTTGAATTAAACGAGCTTAAGCCTACTGGCTTAACTTGTGCAATAAACGGCGCAGCTTATGCAAATGAAGGCTAACACCCACTCCAGCCGACTTGTTTACTGTACATGCTTGTTTACAGGATCACGTTAGGGTCACACTGCACGGAGAGAAAAGCGCTCATATCGGTTCCGCTCGTCCCGCTCAGACCGGGACGAGCGGATCCCGGATCCCGTCCAATGCCCCGGGACGGAGATGGGGACTCTGTCCTGTCTAGAGCACCGTCTTTCGGATGAGACGTTAAAACCTTAGACCCCGAATATAAGACGAGGCGTCATTTTCAGGCATTTTTCAAGGGAAAAAATATCGTCTTATATTCGGATCAATACGGTATATATATATATATATATATATATATATACATATATATATATACACACAGTCAGGTAATATTTGTGACATGAATAAAGGGGACATATCTACACTGAGCCTGTTGTTACCATGGTGATGTAGTAAAGACAGGTCATACATGACCAATGGGTTACTAGGATGGGCTTTAAACCAGACAAAACTATCCAAGTAGGAATAGAGAATCCATCTTGTATTGATTACCTATTGTTGATGATCGGTTCATTACTGTATTGATTACCTATTGTTGATGATCGGTTCATTACTGTATTGATTACCTATTGTTGATGATCGGTTCATTATTGTATTGATTTCCTATTGTTGATGATCGGTTCATTACTGTATTGATTACCTATTGTTGATGATCGGTTCATTATTGTATTGATTTCCTATTGTTGATGATCGGTTCATTACTGTATTGATTACCTATTGTTGATGATCGGTTCATTATTGTATTGATTACCTATTGTTGATGATCGGTTCATTATTGTATTGATTTCCTATTGTTGATGATCGGTTCATTACTGTATTGATTACCTATTGTTGATGATCGGTTCATTATTGTATTGATTTCCTATTGTTGATGATCGGTTCATTACTGTATTGATTACCTATTGTTGATGATCGGTTCATTATTGTATTGATTTCCTATTGTTGATGATCGGTTCATTACTGTATTGATTACCTATTGTTGATGATCGGTTCATTATTGTATTGATTTCCTATTGTTGATGATCGGTTCATTATTGTATTGATTTCCTATTGTTAATGATCGGTTCATTATTGTATTGATTTCCTATTGTTGATGATCGGTTCATTATTGTATTGATTTCCTATTGTTGATGATCGGTTCATTATTGTATTGATTACCTATTGTTGATGATCGGTTCATTACAATTTTTATTGATTTAACCAAAGCTTTTGATTTTGTTGATCGCTATTTACTTTTAGACAAACTACATGCCATCGGACTATCTGAACATGCAATCCAGTGGTTCAATACATATCTGCACAACCGCAAACAATGTGTTGTATTACATGGCAATAAGTCAGATTTGTTGATTCAACAAAGAGGTGTGCCCCAAGGTTCAACGCTGGGACCACTTCTCTTTTCCATTTATGTTAATGATTTACCGTCTATATTTAATAACTGTAATGTTCAACTTTATGCCGATGATACAGTCATATACACTTCAAAACCAGATTTACCATATCTTCAAGCTGCTCTTCAATTAGATTTTTGTGTTCTACAGGATTGGCTTTTATGTAACAAATTACTGCTTAACAAACCAAATCCCATATTATGATTTTTGGTACTAAACAAAAACTTAAATCGAAAACTGGTTCTTGTGTAATAACATGTAATGATGGCACTCATCTCCATATAGTTGACAAAATCAAATATCTTGGTGTATATCTCGATCCTGAACTCTCTTTTAAAGTACACATTGATTATGTCTTACGGAAAGTTAACTTTGGAATTAATAATTTACATCGATCACGTAACTGCTTCACATTTAATGTCCGTAAAAAACTTGCCTCTCAACTAATTCTTCCAATTCTTGACTACTGTGATGTTGTTTACCAAAATGCTTCAAAATCAGATCTTGTTCCACTTAACACAGCTTTTAACAGACTCTGCAGATTTGTCCTTGGATGCCCATTTCTCACCCATCACTGCACAATGTATGAATCACTCAAATGGACATCCCTGAATGTAAGAAGACATTGTCATTGGCTTCATCTTATTTTTAAAAGTATTCATTACCTTATTTACAACAATATATTATACCCCTTACTTCACATTATTATGTTAGACATTCTGTTCAACATTATTTTTCAGTTCCTCATATAAATAAAACAATCGGCAAAAGAGCTTTTCTTTTCAAAGCCCCTTCTGACTGGAACAATTTACCTGTTAACATAAGATCAATCTCATCATTACATATGTTTAAACATGCCTTGTCTTCTTACTTTGAAATTAAGTGCAATTGCTATCAATAATTTGCCACTGTCTACATACATACACTGTTATACTTATCATTTATATATAATGTTTATACTTCTGGTTGTAAAGAGGTTGGTGTCGTTGTTATTGTTGTTGTGTTGTATGTTGATTGTCTTTTGATGTTTTGTCTTGTTTGGTTAGTTTAGTATATTATTGCGGTCTATCTATTTTGTCTCTTTGTTGTACAAATTGTGATTTATGTTGGACCCCCTCGAAAACGAGATGATACATCTCAAGGGGTTTATCCAAACAAATAAACTTTGAATATATCTATAATATCGCTAATATAGCTTTCCAGTAGATCGGAAGGCTTCCATTGAATCTGCAAACAGTGCACACTACGACCAGACCAGTTTTTCCCCTCGATTGTCGGAAGGGGCAACTATAGTTGGGTTAATGACAACCAGTTGCTCATTGTGCTGTTAAATGAATTAGGTACAATAAAAATAGACTGGAAAAATGATAATAGAACATCATTTTATGTTAAGTAAAAAATTTTTTTAAAAGTATTTATTTATTTATTTGGTGTTGGAAAAGTAAATGCAGTGGGTGAGCACGTCTTGTTGAAATGAATGGGCGGATAAGGTAAGAATATAATTATCAGTCTAACATTGACATGGTAAAGTATAATATTAATTCGTCCCAGTGGCATAGGTTGGCAATTGTTTAGTGCATTACCGAAATAAGAGCCTTTTGCCAACCATATTGGTGCTTCACAAATTCTTCAAAGTTAAAAAAAAATACTCTCTATAGCACTCAATGAATGGTTAGGGTTAGGGTTAGTTAGCTTTCACGCAGTGATTTTGTGTCTTGAGTGGAGGATGCGTCAGATTACATGAGCACACACAAACAGAAACCATGTGGTAGTTTGTGGTGGGTGTTTAAAGGTAAGTTATTCCTCACACAAAGAGTATCAACACTTGAGGCTGAAACCAAGACCAGCACTGTGTGTCAAGTGTCACACATACACATGCACACACAGGTGACTTACATTGCTGGGCAGCACTTCCACTGTCGTGTTGGATAATCTATCGAGATGAGACTCAAAACTCCCACTGCGGAACAGGTATCTAGAATGTAAATAAAAATTATATTTAGATATTATAAAACACATTTTCAGATGTCAACCTGGTCAGTATGTAATGGGTATACAATGTTATAACAACTTGAAATGACAGCTGTGGAGTGTATGTGGAGTGTCTATGGTTGATAGCTGGTTTATAGCCTCACCTGGCCTGAGTCAGACTGATTAGACTCTGGCGCTGGGTGAGGCTGCACACCTGTGGTGCAGAGCAATCATGGCACCCAGGATAAACCAGCTATCACTCAAGGGAGAGCCACTGTCATGGCAGCATATACCATCTGCTCGGCGTATACATCATGCCATCACCAATAAATGCACTCTCAACTCAACATCTACCTGTGTCCTGTGTCGGAGGGCCCCAGCAAAAGCCACTAAGGTGGCGTGTGGCAGGGTTAAACTGCCACAACAGCATTATGTTTCTAGTTATAACATCCAGATCTTTAAAAATGTTGGTGACATAATTGTCTGTTTAAGTTGCACCATAGCTCATTTATTATTAGTGCAGATTGATTTGTGTATTTCTGGCTGTGCTTACTCAAGCCTAAACAAACGTTAACCTCCGCTTCCATAGCAGCTCTTCAATAGGCTTGGTCAATGATTCAGCCGAGAACATTTTAGCGAGCAGGCGGGTGGTGATTTAACACTGACCGTTTAATGTGGGTGGGCCGGGGAAGCGGATCGTGGCATGGTCTCCACTGATGGGCGTGAGCCCCCAGAAGAAGTCCTGGCCCCGGTAGGCCCTGTCCAGGGTGTGCTGCTGGTAGTGCACCAGGCTGGTGGATACCTCTGCTGGGGGGTTACTGTGGGACCTGTACAGTACCTGCTTACGAAAGTCCTTATCCTGCTCCGAGGGAGAGGGATGGGATAGGGGGGGCATGTTATAGCTAGGCAATGGTACACACACTGTTGTCATAGTTCAATGTGCAACGATTACTAATTTTTTTAACTTTAAAAAAGGGAGGAACATAGGTGACCCCCACCTTGAGATTCTGTATTTTTCCAGATAGAGAGGAGTGTAGCCTACGTGTTGAAAAAGGAGACGGCTTGTGTCTGTGTTTGATTAAGGATTTCTGTGCATTGCAGTCTTTCTGAATAAGGGAACACATCAACATGAAAATCAGTTAGTTTTGAATAATTACTTTCCAAATACATAGTCTTGGCTTGAGTTGCACTATACAGTATATAGCCACCAGTTTTCAAATGGTATTACAGTTCATACTATTTATTGTTTAGTCATTTAGCAGACACTTCCTTTTATCCTATCCTTTATAAAGAAATACAGTGATTTATTTGTTTACAATGTTATTAAGGAACAGGTAGGGGTTAGGCATTTTGCTGAAGAATCGCTACAGGTAGACTACGGACATTGGGGGTTCTAACCACTAACTAAAGGCCCCGATAAAACAAGTATGTTGTGTTTGCACATACAAAATGGCCAGTTTTTCAAACACCTAAATTAAGTGCTGTATTGGGCTTCTCTCGCAGTTGTTGTGCAGGATCTCAGTCGAAATAGTCTTTTTTTTTCCACACGCCCCCCAATACACTGCTGCCTGCAATTGGTCAACAAAACCTTGTGAAGCACGACCTCGCTGAGATTGTGAGGGTTTGCACATTTGTATGAGCGCTCAGGACAGGGACACGGAGATGGTAGGAAACTCCTGGTGTTCCTTATGCAAACACGCCAATTTCGTTGGAAGTATGTCGGGGCCTTTAGACTATGCCCCTCTCCTTGTGTAGTCCTTCAGTTAACTATATGTTCTTGTGACATTAAAATAACTCAACATAAAAACATGTTTTCAAAAGGATATACTCCACCACTTGACTCAACAAGTAGAATCACATCATTAGGATTAACATATTGATATTATTATTGTTATTAAAACCCTTTTTTCAAAACCCATTCCAAAGAATGTAAAATGTAGAGTTTGTGACAATGTAACTCAGCAGCAACATACAGTAAGTGTGGGTTAGGTGGAGTTCTATTGGTTTAATACGCTTTTATACCATGGCCCGGATGAAAACTTGATTCTGATTGGCTGGAGAGGTGTGCATTATTTTTTGATAATATGCACAGCTATGTGTGATTGCTACGTGATTGTGACATAAGCAGTCTTATCACCGGTCTAAAAACGAATGCGCTGAACGAAATGTTATAACTGGTCCAACTTGGACCGGACTCGTTTACAAAGCTTTCCCGTTGCCATGTCGTTAATAAGATTGTCTCTATTTACTGGAGTAATAAGTATGAGTAATAATGAGTAAAGGTAACGTCCGCACTTCCATATTCCATATGAATCTCATGTTAACTGATTGCGTTCCAGGCATTAGTCAGACCCATATATTTCTCTGGTCTTTGCTGTTTGTTTCCAGGAACACAAAAAGTATTGCGAGCTAAAAGTTGTAATTTTGAGACAGAATTACCCCAAAATATCTCAAAAGAATCAGCATCCTTATAATGATTCGCAAGTGGGCCATGGTATAAGCGGGATAATCCACAACAAGGTGTGCATGTGTTTGATCTAGATGTAACTAATATGAGTGAAATCATAATATTTGAAAACGTGTCTATTACATATTATCTATATTATTTCTACTTTTCAAAATATCTTTGTTAGGCATGACAGGAGTAGTAGAAATGGGTTGCTCACCTCGTCTTTTTTCCGGATTACAGACTTTTACCCACAGGATGTGGTCTAACAGCCAATCAATGGGCTTGTCTTTATGAAACATCAGAAAGAATTCAGCTATCATCTGGAGATCATGGGCATGAAACATCTTGCCTAGAACACATTCACAAACACATGAGCACATAATAGATACAGAAATGTTTTTTAAAAAAAGGTTTAAATGAGCAATTAAAACACACACACAAATACACACCACGCATGTAAGCATGCATGCACGCGCACACACACACACACACACACACACACACACACACACACACACACACACACACACACACACACACACACACACACACACACACACACCTATGAAACCAAGCTGGGAAAATTCCAAGAACAGCCATTGATGTGAGCTCTGCTGAATAGCATAACTTTTCATTGTTTCATAGTAGCCTGCCGTCGCCACGATGTCATCTTCAAGCTGAAACCGAAACACAGCCGTGAAGAAAACTTACAGACAGACACGTGATGTACTGCAGATCTGATGATAGGCAAGCAGCATGCCGTTAGTTGCGGTACACTGACTTCCACTTAAAATCATACAGGACACTATGATGATGATGATGATGATGCAGTTGATTAGAGGATTGACATCTTTCTTTCAATAATGAAGTATAAATGTGATATACGGCATGCCACTTATTTAGCAAAGATTCAATCAGCCCAATCATTGTACTGTGGCACATAAGCTTTCCATTTGCAGAAGTAAGACTAGTGTGTGTGCGTGTGCGTGTGTGTGTATCCTAACCTGAACATAATAGGTTCCTTTATCCTGAGCATAGAGCATGAGGAAGCTGAAGTCCAGCGTCTGTTTGGTTCTCCATCTATCAACAGAGAGCAGACATATTTGAAGACCTTGTCTGTTGACAATTCACCGTTCATTTCCCCCAGTCATTTTAAATTATTATTCTTATTATTTAGTTAGTTAGTTACAAGCAGTGTCTGAAATATTACCTGAATTATGACTCCCCCATAATTCAAACAGTGGTGACAAGTGAAAATGTAAACTGTTTTGCATTTTGTTGCTGGCCTTTGCCCACAAGTTACATCCCATTATGTAGTTGTCAGGTGCAAGTCTTTTGTGTCATTCTCTCTTTCAAACACATTCACATGTTCACAGGTGTGAACATTCACAGGGCAATGATGAGATTTTCCAACATTCGGCAATTTGGCATTTAGCCTGTTTCCATTTGACACCTTATTTCTGCTATCCAACTAACGTCTGGGGACACACTGCCTGCGTGAGCAGCTTGTATGCGTGGCGTTACCTCTTTGTTGCGGCTTGCACGTCTGTGTTGTCCACACAGGCAGCAAGGCTCTGCCAGCCAGCCCTATCTTTTCTACATTGAGTTAATATCCTTAAATAATACAATGTTTAATTTCATTTTGTTATAAATGTCATTTGGATTTATTTTCGACCGGAAAAGTTTAAGAAGCTTATAAAAATAACTAACAATAATAAAAACTTGACAGAGCGCTTAATTTGAAATGGGACACAGGAAGTGTTTTAAATAATTATATTTTATTTATGTCTGTCACATAGTCACAGATATAGACATAAAAATAGGCGAGACTATAAATCCATAATCTATAAATGAGACGCACGTCTCACGTGTGGCTGCTCTAACCTGTTAACATGGGTGCCAAAATGACGCACATGCGCTGCTCACGCAGGCAGTATGTCCCAGGCGTAACTGTAGGACTTGCAAATCGCGACATCACATCGAAATGACCACCTCCATTTTGGAAGTATGAGAGCATTGGAATGTTATTATGTTAGTAGTAATGTTTTTTTGGTCATTGTTTAATTAAATTAATCGTGAAATGATTTGTCATTATGGGTTTTTGACATTATTGTGTTTGAAACTGCCACAGCGTTTCTCATCATTTCATGTTTTTAACAGTACTACAACTCTCTCTCTCTCCAGTACCCCATAATTCCAACAGTGGTTACAAGTGAAAATGTAAACTGTTTTGCAGTTTGTTGCTGGTCTTTGCCCACAAGCTACATCCCAATTTCTCATGTTTTCATTAGCCTAGTTTACAGTATATTCACGTTGATTTAGGATTTGACAGTATTACAACTCTCTCTCTAGTCCTCTCAATATGGCGGAGTATTGCCAACAAAAAAATTCCATGATGCATTCTAATGTACAAGGCCTATTGTGTCCGTCGTACTTGACTCTGTCCTTGGAGTCCCCAAGGGTTTCCTGGAGAGTGGTGAAGTTGGGGTAGTAGTACTGAGGTGGGGAAACTACCTCCAGGAGCCCCGAGCGTGATTCTTTTGGAAAACTGCAAGAAGGAAAACATGAAACTGTGAAAAGGTGAAACTGGTCTGGCCCCAACCTCCCCAGTACTCTCTTGCAGACCCCAGGCCAGTGTGTCCATTACTTTAGAAGCAAAATACACACTTACAAACATAACTCAACAACAAACACACCCCCACCAAAAATGATAAAAACATGCACCATTTCAACAGTTGATAAGAGCTGATAAATACTGAGGCATAGACAAATACATAGCATTGACATAAGTGGAGCACCTTATAATATAATTTATAACATCAGGAGGAGGAATGGCAACACTTAACACTACGGGTATGCACTAAGAAAAAAATGGTGGTAGGTTTCCTTTTCCAGGTCTGGTAAATATAGATAGAAGATAGGTGTGCCATGACATTTGTTGGAATTCAATACATATTCCTGCAGCGATAGTGAGCGAGTGAAAACATGTAGCGAGTGAAACATGTATTGAAAGTAGTTCCTGTTTACAATAATTTGTACAATAGTACAATTTGTACAACAGTACAATACATATCTCATTACATATTCTTAACAAATAATGCAGTTGCTCTGTCTGATTTTTATGAGCCTGTATCCATGTGAACTTTTTTGACCATCTACTGTGTGTGAAATATTGCGACAATTGCTCATCACATACTATTGTGTTTATGTGCATTTTTATAATCATTCCATACAACTTTAAGTTGGTGTGCCTTGAATTTCTTGTTGGGGGTCGCTCCAAACAGGTTGAGACAATGAGCCGCCCACCTCTTGCTGATGATCTCAGCTACGCTCTGCACGTACACTGCGTCTGTCTGAGACAAAACACAACAGTGAGCGTGAGGGAGGAAATTGGATAAGGATTTGTGTGTATGCGTGTGTGTGTGTGATGATTTATCTGAATTACAAGCCAGTTGTTTTATGAGGTATATTATATAGCAATGTTATCCTATATTATATGTTTTATAAGGTATATTATATAACATGGGAAGTGGGAAGTCAACTTTAGTTTTTATTTACATACTTATTACTTTTACACACTTGGTTGACTTGCAGTTTTAAAACTCAGCAATGATTTATAAACCTTACATCCTGCACTGACACCTGGGTATATTGTGAGGCCTTGTCCTGTAGAGCGCAAATTAGTAGCTGCTAAAAATGTCCATTTATGTTTATATGTTTTGACTGTTTCAGCCTCACTTCAAAGTTTGTCTTGACTTGAACTCTGAAATTAACATTGCTCCGATAAGTGAGTGCGCGCGTGTGTGTGTACTATGGGGGGTGAAAAGTTTGTGTGAGTTTTTACTAAAAGTCCCACATGTACAGTGCACTTGCACTGCTGGTTTCTTTGGAAGCTAAGCAGGGGCTGGTCTGGTCCATCTCTGGATGGGAGACCAGTTGGTGCTGGCAGCGGTGTTGGAGGGTCAGTTGGGGGTGCTCATCCCTCTGGCCTCTGTTAGATCCCCAATGCCCCGGGATGGAGACGGGGACTCCGTCCCGTCTAGAGCACCGTCTTTCGGATGAGACGTTAAACCGAGGTCCTGACTCCCTGTGGTCACTAAAGATCCCGTGGCACTCATCGCAAGAGTAGGGGTGCTAACCCCGGTGTCCTGGCCAAATTCCCAACCCGGCTCTTGTACCAACATGGCCACCTAATCATCCCCTGGTCTCTAATTGGTTAGTTTCATTCCTCACCTCTCTGCTGTGCCAGTGTGTGGTGAGCGTTCTGGCGCATACTGGCTGCTGTGCATCACCCAAGTGGGTGCTACACTCTGGTAGCAGATGAGGTGTCATATCTCCCCCCCCCACACACACACACACTATGTAAAGCGCTTTGAGTGACCTCCAATAAAGCGCTATATAAAACCTATCAATTATTATTATTATTATTATTATTATGTATGTACGTACGTCTGCGTGTGATGAGTACAGCTCCTTATAGACCTTTCCAGGTAATCAATCAATGAAACTAGGATAATAATAGGACTATTCATAATTATAGGCTAATAATATTATTCTATTATTCATCGTTTTTTGTTTTAGCTGTATTGTCATTCATGTTCCTATAACAGAGGAGCCTGAATGGATAAAAAATAAATAAAAACGAAAATAAAACAACATGAATGACAATACAGCTAAAACAAAAAACGATTATTAATAGACTAAATGACGAAAACAGATAAAACAACAATAATGATACACGTGCGCACGCACATGTGCATGATGCAGAATGCGCACGCAGACGTATGTACACACGCACACGCGTGTTTAGGAGTCACATGTGCGTACGAATGTGCGGTCTGCATGGCTGAATGTGTACTCATCACACACAGACGTACGTACGTACATACATGTGGGACTTTTCGTTACAAAAAAAATCACACAAATGTACATACGTGTGTCTAATCCCCCATGACCCTTTTCACCCCCCATAGTGTGTACATGCATGTGTGCGTGCATGCGTGCGTGCGTGTGTGTGTACATGCATGCATGCGTGTGTGTGTGTGTGTGTACGTTTTACTTCAGCAACAAAGATGATGATGAGTAGGTCTTGGCACTGAGAGGGGGTCAGGCTGTAGAGTAAAGAGACCAGTGTGTTGACTAGGTAGCTTTTCTTTTCACGCCTCACTGTTGGCACACCTAGTACCAAGAAAACTGACACCCACGCACACACATACAAAGAAAAATAGTTTAAGGCAAATAAAGAGTAGGGTGTGCCCATAATCTTCTAGTTTCATCGCATAATTTGCTTATGGTATAAAATGTCGGGCAGGTAACAGATAGGACTTAATATGGTTAACTAGGTAGCTTTGCTTTTCACGCCTCACTGTTCGCACACCTAGTACAAAGAAAACTGACACCCATGCACACACATACAAAGAAAAATAGTTTAAGGCAAATAAAGAGTAGGGTGTGCCCATAATCTTTTAGTTTCATTGCATACTTTGCATCAGGTATAAATTGTCGGGCAGGTAACAGATAGGACTTAATATGGTTACAGATTACATGCAATTGAGACGATGCTGAAAGCTGTAGCATAGACGTGCCTTATAATAAAATAGTATTATACTATTTCACAACATAACTACTGTGTTGAACAACATTTAATGATACAAATAGCAATGAAAATAGCAATACAAATGCTGACTTTGTAACTTCTTCCAACTGGCAGAGGGGACAGGCAGAGAGACGGCCTCGGTTACACTTGACTTTTCAATGCTACTTTTGTGATCGGATCTTTGATCTAATCTCTGAGACGTGAATACAAACTCTGTGGCCAGATATGTGATCTATTGTTCCTGCTAGTTATTCAAAACACTTTCTGGTATATAATACACCTGACTACAAAAGTAGAGGAATCTTTTTCCTTTTTGCTGAAAATGTTATGCATTTGTAGCATCCGCAAGCAACAAATACATAGTTTTCAGAGCCTAGGCCTACATCCAATTTCATAGGTTATAATGCATTTTCGAATATGAAGGCTGTTCACTTTTCTTTGCTGCGTAAACGTACGCTCTGCTCATACATTATATCGTAACGTGCCTTTTATTTATTTTTAGGTATTTTTATTAACATTTATTTATTATTTATTAATAATATAAACCGAGCTGCATGAGCCTCCATTCAGGGCATGGGGCGTGGTTTTAATTACGTTGTTAGCACTAGCGGCGCCAGGAATTTGATTGTGGGTGGGCCTCCAGAAAACTGGATGGGCCAGTTAAAATAAGCCAAAAAAAAAACCCGGGTTCCTACGTAAGCCGAGTACGGGCCGTGGTTGCTCATAATTTTTTAGGCCTGTTTTCTTGTGATAATGACTTAAGCGCAATGGTAACACACCGCACCGGCGGGCGGACCTATGACCGGCGGGGTTGTCTCAAAAAGGAGCACAAATACGCGTCCGGCTTGATGCTGCGCCGGACGCCGGACAGGGCATTGAAAAACCGGACAGTCCGGCCTAAAGCCGGACGATTGGCCACCCTGCCGGCCTATGGTCAGGCCTATTAATAGCCTATAAAATGACGTGTTTTCTCCTGCGGGACGGGAGAAGACACAAAATCAATGCATTTATATTACTGTGCGGGCATACATTCTCAAAGTTTTGCGGGTGCGGGCGGGAGTGGACATACACATTGCGGGAGCGGGCGGGAGCGGGATGAAGAAAACAGTCCCGCGCAGGGCTCTAGTGTGGAGCTGCCGGGTTGGTGTTACTAGACACGCAACATGTTCGTTATGTCGAGATAATGAGATAATTAAGTCGTGATCTCGAGATAACGGGCCTAAAAAAAATGATAAGCAATCACGGCCGTTCTCGGCTTCCGCAGGAACTAAACCCCTTTATCTCTGTTTCAGCGCTTTTTCTGCGGCACTGAGGACAGCGACTCAGTAGTATCTGTGAGGTTTGGCTACGGGAGGACGTGATGGGGAGAGGAGTGGGGTAGAAGCCGCTGATTGGCTGAGAAGCTTTCACTCAAAACTTTCCTCAGGCTGCTTATTGGATGAACAGCTAGAATGAAAATCACTCACTACTCACTATAGTGATAGCTCAAGATGGGCGGGCCTTAAATGGGTGGGCCCAGGCCCACCCGGGCCCAATAGTAGCGCCGCGGGTGGTTGTTAGTTATCTGATCAGATCGTGGCTGGATTGTGTCTACACTATGCTGAGACCGGTTTAGAATGCGACCCAGACCACCTCTAACCTGGCGTAGCCAAAAAATCTGATTTTGGAATTTCCACACTTAATGCATCCTGCTGCGTGTAACCGAGGCCGAAGAGCGCGTGTGTTATTTTGTGAGTGTGCTCCGTTACCTCCACGCCGCCCCTCTCCCAGGACGACACTGGGTGTCAGGCTGTCTGTGTGCCCCTTCAGGTGAGGCAGGAAGGTGAAGATGCTGGGCACGAAGAGAGTGCCAGGCAGATGTGAAGCCGCCGGCTCTTGTCTTGGATTGCCTATGTAGAGAATATATATATTAGGGCTGTCAAAATTAGCGCGATAACGCGTTAACGCAATCTTATTTTAATTTGATTAAGAAAAAATGACGCATTAACGCACTTTGCGTGCTTTTTAATAAACTATCTGTACACTTACGAAGTTGTCAATGCCACGTTTTATATGTTAAGACCCTCATTATACTACCAAAGAAGTGTCAGGCTATTTCTAGCCTTGTAAGTGCTTTAAAAAAGCGATTTATTTTTTACCAGGTGAGATGCCCGTAGCACTCAAACGTATAGCAGTTTGGTAGAATCGGCTAAAAACAGCGAACTTAGCTTAAAACGAACTTAGCTTCGCGTCGCATAGGCTTTTTGTTGCTCTCCATGGAACGTTGGAGCTCGTTCTCATACTAAACATATCCCAGAAACAGTTTACACCGGAGTTCTCCTTATTTGGTATGAATGACAATGTGTCATTCCATTTGATTATCTCATTTAACTTCAATGGGAGTGGATTTAAAATATAATTTAAAAACTGCGATTAATCGTGAGTTAACTCGCCAATACTATGCGATTAATCAGTTTTTAAAAAATAATCGTTTTAAAGCCCTAATACCGGCCACTTTATTAGGTACACCTGTCCAACTGCTCGTTAACGCAAATTTCTAATCAGCCAATCACATGGCAGCAACTCAATGCATTTAGGCATGTAGACATGGTCAGGACGATCTGCTGCAGTTCAAACCGAGCATCAGAATGGGGAAGAAAGGTGATTTTGAACGTGGCATGGTTGTTGGTGCCAGACGGGCTGGTCTGAGTATTTCAGAGACTGCTGATCTACTGGGATTTTCACGCACAACCATCTCTAGGGTTTACAGAGAATGGTCCGAAAAAGAGGAAATATCCAGTGAGTGGCAGTTCTGTGGGCGCAAATGCCTTGTTGATGCTAGAGGTCAGAGGAGAATGGCCACACTGGTTCGAGCTGATAGAAAGGCAACTGTAACTCAAATAACCACTCGTTACAACAGAGGTATGCAGAAGAGCATCTCTGAACGCACAACACGTCGAACCTTGAGGCGGATGGGCTACAGCAGCAGAAGACCACACCGGGTGCCACTCCTGTCAGCTAAGAACAGGAAACTGAGGCTACAATTCGCACAGGCTCACCAAAATTGGACAATCGAAGATTGGAAAAACGTTGCCTGGTCTGATGAGTCTCGATTTCTGCTGCGACATTCGGATGGTAGGGTCAGAATTTGATGTCAACAACATGAAAGCATGGATCCATCCTGCCTTGTATCAACGGTTCAGGCTGGTGGTGGTGGTGTAATGGTGTGGGGGATATTTTCCTGGCACACTTTGGGCTTATTAGTACCAATTGAGCATCGTGTCAAAGCCACAGACTAGAGTATTGTTGCTGACCATGTCCATCCCTTTATGACCACAGTGTACCCATCTTCTGATGGCTACTTCCAGCAGGATAACGCGCCATGTCATAAAGCGCGAATCATCTCAGACTGGTTTCTTGAACATGACAATGAGTTCACTGTACTCAAATGGCCTCCACAGTCACCAGATCTCAATCCAATAGAGCACCTTTGGGATGTGGTGGAACGGGAGATTTGCATCATGGATGTGCAGCCGACAAATCTGCAGCAACTGCGTGATGCTATCATGTCAATATGGACCAAACTCTCTGAGGAATGTTTCCAGTACCTTGTTGAATCTGTGCCACGAAGGATTAAGGCAGTTCTGAAGGCAAAAGGGGGTCCAACCCGGTACTAGCAAGGTGTACCTAATAAAGTGGCCGGTGAGTGTATATATATGGGTTTTTCCTGCATATAGAGAATTAGGAGGCAGCCGCCTCCGTCAAATTTCGTGCCACCTCCAGCTTTCGACATAACTCACTATTTTCTAACAAATGTTGCACTTGCACTCGTGGATTTCTGTCATTTGTAACTTGTAACTGCAATTGCGGCATTACGCCGATGTGGTGGGGCTGTATCGTAATCAGTTTAATCACCGCTCTCTAGACTAATGTACATAATTTCCTCAACCTCACGTCAGCAGCAGAGAGAGAGAGAGAGAGAGAGAATATGAGGCTGAAATGTTCTGCCTCTGGTTGTGAAATGTGTAAATGAAAACAAAGACTTGTATGTTATATTTATGTTCAACTACTTTGCTGCCCCTGTGAATGAAAACAATAGCTTGTTATATTTCATTTAATTTTAAACAACTTTGCTGTTTGTTAACTGTGTATATGAACACATTAGCTTTTATGTTGTATTTTTTACAAATAAAATATGCTTTTCCTGTGATAATTGAAGAATGTATGCATGAAATTTGATGAGTTCAAGCAAGATGAGTACTGGACCTGGAGCACAAGAGATTCCAATTAGTCAGGTAAAAACACGAGGGAGCTTAGAGCTAGCACAAAACACAAGGAGGCCTACTCCTCCGGTCTGTATCCCTACCAATATACCAGGTATTGCAGCCCCCTTCCATGGCGGCGCACATCCAGCAGCCGCCTGACGGTGTACACGGGTTGATAATCAATTATCCGGGCGGGTGGGATTGGCTGGAGGGCACAATGGACTTATATGTACAGGTTTTAGCTGGGAGACATGAAATGATGGATGTATCCTTAAGGACTTAGGTAGTTTAAGCTTTACCACAGAAGGGTTTATGATGTGCACAATTTCAAATGGATCCAGGTAGCGAGGTGAGTTTCTTTGCCTCCATTTTAATGGAATGTTTCGTGAGGAAATCCAAATCTTTTGATACTGTGGAGCGGGGGTCCGATGACGATCAGCAAGGCGACGGTTGCGGTCAGCCAAACGAAGCAGGGCAGAGCGGGCATCCTCCCAGATCTAGTGAAAATGACGAACGTGAGCTTGGACCGAAGGGACGGCAATGTCATTCTCCTGGGCCGGAAACAGGAGGCAGATAACCCAAAGAACACTCAAAGGGAGACATACTGATAGCTGCACTGGACAGGGAGTTAGGAGCGTAAAAACATGATTGACTAGAAGATCTGCCGTCTCACAGGCTGTGGGGAGTTTGGGGAGAGCCAAGAAATTCACTCTTAAAAAGCGATCCACGATAGTGAGAATGGTGGTGTTATCTTGGGAAGGGGGCAGCCCTGTAACAAAGTCGAGGCCGATGTGTGACCAGGGGCGGCTGGGTACCGGCAAGGGGTGAAGCAAACCAGCAGGTGGGCGATGAGAAGCGACCAAAGAATAAAGCCCAGCGGGCCTGACGGGAGTTTAGTCGCTTGGCAGTCTGTACATAGGCTAAATTCTTATGACCGTCCACACAACAAATGATTGTACAGCCCTCTCGAGCCAGTGTTTCCATTCTTCCAGGGCTAGTTTCACTGCCAGCAACTCACGGTTTCCCACATCGTAATTACGTTCAGCAGGGGATAGACGGCGAAAGAAAAGGGCTGAACACTGGGATAGCACAGCCCCAACTCCAGAGTCCGAAGCGTCTACTTCTACAATGAACTGGCGAGAGGGATCTGGCTGGATCAGCACAGGAGCAGAGGTGAATAGTCCCTTCAGTTTGGTGAAGGCGAGTTCAGCCTCAGGAGTCCACACAAAGGGAGAGGAGGAGGAGGTGTGTCTGGAGAGTGATGCTGCCACACAACTGTAGTCCTTGATGAATCTGATATAGAAGTTTGCAAAACCCAAGAAACGTTGTAGTTGTTTCAGGTTGCTAGGTTTGGGCCACTCAGCCACCACCCGAACCTTTTCTGGAATGGTTCTTACCTGCCCGCTCTCAATTATAAATCCTAGAAAGCTGAGAGCTGAAAGTTGACGTGGAACTCACACTTTTCTGCTTTCACAAAGTTTGTTTTCCAAGAGCCTTTGAAGTACCTGGCGAACGTGGATGATCTGTTCAGAGGGAGTGTGGGAGAAGATGAGAATGTCATCCAGGTATACGAGTGATTGAGGAAATCTCTGAGCACATCATTCACAAATGCTTGGAACACAGCTGGGGCATTGGTGAGTCTGAATGGCATCAACGTACTCAAAGTGGCTAAGGGGAGTGTTAAAAGGCGTCTTCCACTCATCACCTTCTCTAATTCTAACCTAGTGGTATTGTTCAAACCTTGGAAGTCTATACAGGGATTAAGAGTACCATCCTTCTTCTCCACAAGGAAGAATCCAGCGCCAAGGGGAGATGAAGAGGGGCGAATTATGCCAGCAGCAAGGGAGTCGCTTATGTACCTCTCCATGGCCTCTCTCTCAGGACAGGAATGGTTGTACAACCTACTGGACGGCAGAGGGGCTCCAGGAAGCTTGATTTATAGAACAAGCGTAAGGACGGTGTGGCGGCAATGAGAGGGCTCGCTCCTTTCTGAAAACCTCCCCTAGGTCATGGTAATCACAGGGAATGGCAGATAGCTTGGGGGTTTCTTGGACAGGGGAAATGACAGTAGCCTCTCTGGGAGGTAAGGCAGACTGCAGCCAAGAGGAATGACAGAAAGAACTCCAATTAGCTATCTTCCCTGCAGACCAGTCAATGTGTGGGTTATGTATTTTTAGCCATGTGTGTCCCAGAACCAAAGGGGTAGATGGAGAGGGGATTCAATTAAACTGGATATACTCTGGTTACCAGAGAGAACCAGGAGCAGCCGGACGGTGACTGACGGAGTAACTCGAGCCAGAAATCTTCCATCCAGAGCGTTTACTGTGATCGGAGATTCCAGCAGCTAAACCGGTATGCCAGCTTGGGAGGCTAACTTGACATCCAAGAAGTTATCATCGGCACCTGAATCCACCAACGCAAGCAAGGGCAGGGAATGTAGGTTAAGACACAGAGTAGCTTGGATTTACATACAGAGTGGAGACACAGAAGAGGAGATAGTTTGGCTCACCAGCAACTCCTCACCTACTGGAGAGCCCCCTCTTTTGACCGAAGCGAGCAATTGGCGAGAAAATGACCACGCTGTTCACAGTAAAGGCACTCACCCGCTACCCTTCCCCTTTCACGCTTAGGTTGCTTAGGTTGCTCTCCTGACTGAGAGAGGTTGGGATTGGGCGGCTCCTCAGAGAGCGCTCCTACAGGTGAACGAGAATGAACGTGGGAAGGGGGATAAGAGAGAGAGCGGCAGGATCTTTCTCTGCGCTGTTCTCGCAGACAATTGTCTAACTTGATAGCAAGAGATTAGTGCCTCAAGGAAATAAGACTTATTTTTAACCGCAAGTTCATCATTCACCTGGTCAATTAGTCCACTGTGGAACACCCCCTGATGAGCCGCATCGTTACAGCCAGATTCAGCGGCAATAATACAGAATTCCAAAGAATACTCAGCAACACTGCGGGAGCCCTGAGGAAGGGAGAACAACCGCTTGGAGGCATCCTTTCCTTGAACCGGATGGTCAAAAAACCTGTCTAAGGAGGGAAAATAATCTAGTTGAGCAGTTTGACTTTATACACAGTGTAACGTTGCCCTGGACTGCGTAGCTTGGCCTGTTGGCCAGTCTCTCTTTCCAAAGTTGGTTTTCTGTGCCATGGCTGCCCGGATAGGCAGGGAGATTTTTTTTACAGAGGATAGATAAGGTGTAACTAATTAAGAATTGGCTTCATAATAATGAAAATAATAAAACATTGTATCTAGATACAAAAAGTAATCAACTCATTCCTTAAAAGAAAATGTAAAATAATTAAAGTTAGTAATGAGTTAGTAACCAACTTCTGTATTAAACAAGGAAATACTATATTGAATAATGTGTATAATAGATTATAATGAATTATATGCTAATAAGCTGCTAGGGATGAGCCATCACTGAGGATAAGAAAGAAATACTGCAGCATCATGTCTAAACGACTGAAATTATCTGGGTAGAAATTGGAAATTTGCTTGAAATTTTAGATAAACTTTTTGCAGAGTTGACTGCTTTGACTAGATGTCTAGCAGCTGGAACTAAACCATTAGACACACTCAAGTTCACCTGTAACAATGGGATGGAATCAGTTTTTCTATAGCAATATGAATGCTTCTCACCCTCCTCGTTTCTGTTGCGTGTTTTACGCACATGAGAAAGTGGTGTATAGGAGAGATTTGCACTGGTATTATTTAGTTTGAGGAGCTGAAATTTGATCATTTGGAAAATAGCTGTGCTGTCATGACTGCTGTAAAGAATTTGGAACCAGGGCCCTCCTTTATCAATGTTGCGTACGAAGAAATCTGTGCGTAAACCATGCATACTAAAGCATACCCACCTTTTGTGGGTAAATCCCACAAAACGTGAGATTTACCAATTTGTTCTTGGCTTGTAAATGTGCATACTTTGGGAGAAAATGTATGCACAGGGTCTGACCATGCGTACGCACAGCAAGCGGTAGAGTGAAAAGGAAAATCACCAGAAAGAAATTACAAACATGACCAGTTAATGCTTTTGACCAACTTATACAAATACAATTTCCCTCCGGAAAGTAAGTGATTTTTAATGATACAATCGATGTAGTCCTAAAGTAGGCCTATACAATAATTGTATCAAGTAAGATTTTCGATAAGATAATTCAACTATGCTGCATATTATTAACAGAAGTCATGTAATGAAATTCTATAAAATTAGGGCAGCTGTAGGAGGTGCGTGCTTAAAATGACTGATCTAGCGTTGTTAGAGGAAGTGGTGGGGGCTGCGGGCTGTGTAAGAAGAAGTGAGCGAGTTTTCAGACAACGCACCAACTTATTTGCGATGTACATTCATCTCTACCCTCAGGTTTTTGGCTACTGGCACATCTCAGAGAGAATTAGGAGATATAGCGGGAGTTTCCCAGCACTCGCTAAGCTGTTTAATGCCTGGCAGCAGTCGTTGCCGGGTATCATCATTTTACGCACACAGTACATTTAATTTTTTTCCATACACCGCTGCACAAGAGCCTGTTGTGTCTGTTGTGTCTCTTATATTGGTCTGAACTTATATAAAGGGGGACTTCCAATCCAAAATGTCCAAACATCATAGGAGCAATAGACTGAAATCACCATCCAACAATGAATTAAATTACGTAAACAGAAATGCACTCGCCAATGACACTGGCGACCTACATCTCTAGAGGACTCGTCAGCCTCAGCCTCACCAGTTCGGCCAGTGTCTTGCTAAGAAGCAAACTCTCTTCTATAACGCTTGATTTTAGATCAAAATACTTTTAACCTCTGATAGGATACTGTGTGGGGTAGAGGGGGCCGCATCATTTTTTTCAGAAGTGCATGTGCCAGTCCTGGTTATAAGTGCACCCGTGTTTGTTCTACGATGATGCCTCTGTGAAAAAGCGGAAGCTTAAGTCTTTTTGTGTCTGTGATACTATTTTATGTAATTTGTATCATTCATTCATTGAAAGTCTTCTAACTTTCTCATGTATTTGCTGGTTTAATGGGTTGTCTGTGAAGGAGAAAAATAGCCTAAATGGTGTTGTCTAGTGAAAGTCTACTCCCAGATAATTGGAGCCCAGCAAAAAGACTTGTGATCCCTCTGGGAGAAACAGGTGGCCCAGAAGGCAAAAGGAATGATCAGCCAATCTGACCAGTGAATTCACTGTAATTGCCTCAAGCCAGCATTATAAGGTGCCCCTTAGGAGAACAAACCGCTTCATTCCTTCCGCTATCAGGCTATTAAACAAACGCCGACAGTAGTACACATTTAAATGACTTACATTATTTTAAATGTATATATATGAACTATAACAACATTTATTTTATTTATAACACAACATGAACACTCACCTGTGGCAGTGATGGGTCTCTGGGTGCCCTTGCTGGTTCTGGAGAAGTTACCCAGACTTTCTAAAGCCCTGCTTAACTCTCGGTTGACCTGCTCTCCCGCTGCCTCAATCGCCAGCAGACGTTTGTAAACAGTCTGTATTTCCACATATGATGCTGCAGGTGATACAAAAAAAGATTGTGCAAAGAGATTAGTGAATATCCTTTTCAAAAATGGCACATGGCACAATTTTGATTTTTACATTTGAGGCGAGGACGCATTCACACTAACTACTCTTAGGCAGAATCGGTACAGCAAAGTAATTTTGCCAATATTGGTGGATGTTTTACAGTTGGGATGGCACACAACCGGTATTGTCGGTAATGTTAAGGGTGCAAGGAGTGTCAGTTAATGAATGCCTTTAATATTGACCCTACACAAACACATCATTGATTTGAATAATTGTGTTTGTTTAGGAAACATGTCAGCAACATTGACAATCGTGTATCTCTGTGATTTTCAGGACCAATAAAGATTGATTATGGCGACTGGATCATTACCTCTGAATCAGAATGGTTGCATGTTGTGCATCACCAGCCCACCACCTTGTATGTATGTACAAGTATGTGTTGTTTGAGACCCAATACCTTGAGGATGCTCATTAAATTGTCTTCATTTAACTTCCTACAGTGTCACCTACAGTGACATCATTCTTAAATAAATCTGACAATTCAGATTCCCATTGGTAGAGCATGGCATTAACACTGCCAGGGTTAGGGGTTCAATTCCCAATGGTAAAGCAAGGCATTAATACTGCCAGGGTTAGGGGTTCCATTCCCAATGGTAGAGCAAAGCATAGCCTGGATGGCCCTATCAATGTGCACTGACCATATTGTAAGATGCTTCGAAAAAAAGCATCCATCAAATGGGATGCCTGGCATATGACCAACTGCAATCAACTCAAACACAAAGATACATGCCAATCAAATAGTTGTGAGGTGAGTTATAATATTAGGCCTATGTTGAATAATGGCTGCGCCTGTGCGGCCTAGCACAAGCATTCCACTGGATCCGTCGCGGGAGCGTTCAAGCGCCGACGCGGTTCTGTCCCGTCCTCCGCGCGGCTTTCTCACCGGGAGCGTTTCAGCAGCGGAACGCTGCGAGGCGGCTGGATTGAGACATCACGCCCTGCCCACATCAGGGGCGAGTGCATTCTGGGATTGCGTAGCCCATATAAAACCAACAGAAGAAGAAAAACACGTCTTTCTTGAAAATACTTGAACTAAATACGTCCTCTTGAACTAGCAGCTACTTATGTGTACAGCGAAAACGGAGAGTTCTAAATACGATGACGTACGGTATTTATATTTACCCGGCTTAATGTGTACATGATCTGTGTTTCATAATTGGTACTTTTTGGTTGATTTAAACAAACATTGAATTCATTCGGTGATAAACATTTTCAATTTTTCTGAAGTGATCTTTCAAGTGTTACCTGCTACTTAAGACACTGTAACGGTGAAGTTCATGTTCAAGTTCATCAAAGGGTTTTAATATGCTTACATTTCATATTGTAATAAAGTAATAGAAAGATAAGATCTAGATAAGAACACGTATTAGTCATATCTTAAGACTTGTGTAGTGTACACATTAGAGGGGAAGAAGTGAAACTATTAATAGTTAGTTGGGTTAGTAAAATAACCCAGGTGTGCCCCATTGGTACAAAGGTAAGGCTTACACCGGATTTACACCGGGGACGTCTGCGTCGCGTTACGGCTGCGCCGCGTTATGGCTGAGTCCTCTGCCCTGCGTCAATTTCCACCGGACACGTTACGGCAGCGTAGCGCTGCAAGGCGGCTGGATTCGCGGGTTCACGCGAGAACTACAAGACCACGCGAGAATCAGGAGACCACGCGATAATTTGTAGATGTCAGTATAGAACAAACAAATAAAAGGTTACTTTGCCTTTCCGAAGTTGACTTGCAGTTGCTTTGTCTGTCAGAAGTTGATATTCTGTTGATTTGGTCATTTTTCCTAGATTTGTGTGCTTCTACCATGAGTTGGGTAGGCTATATAGTAAATGTTTACTTTTTTGTCTGGTTTAATTGTGTTTAGTGTTGTTTATTGTTGTTATGTCCTAATGTGTTGTGCTGTAGCCTATAGACAAAGTCAGTTATAAACGACAACGATTTGTGGCTGTGTTCGATCGGGAGGGTGGTTTTATTTTGAAAATGTGAAGAATGTATAACCGCATATATAACATTAAGCTGTAATATCCTCACATAGCCACAAGGGGACAGGAACAAATACATAAGCTGTAATATCTACACATAGCCAGTAGGGAATAGAAACAAATATATAAGTTGTATTAACCGCACCTGGCCACCAGATGGCAGCACACATAATACACTGGGGGCGGGCGTTCAACACTAGCCCCCCACTGGGGGCGGGCGCTCAACACTAGCCAATCGGAGCATAGTATGCGTCATAGAGGCCACGCCTGCCCAGGTACTACCAAACCACACATCCGGGGGAAGAGCAGAAACCCTAGAGGCCACGTATCTGGATAGACATCCGGCTAAGGGTCGCTCCACGCGTCACCTATACAATACCCCTCCATTTGCTTCATAGATAATAGACCTAAAGCTAAACGAATAAAGTTAGTTAAAAGCGATCCTGTGTCGGCGGCCTTCTTCCTCAAAGAACAGCACAACAAAAATTGACTGGATGCTCTATGGCTTTTACTATTTCACTTCCTGCCCGGTCGGTCTGCTCTTTTTAAATTGACGCGTTTCAGCAGCGGCTCGCGTCAAAAATAGAACGCTGCGTAAAGATAGCGTTGCGGCTGCGGCACAACGCTCCTGGGACGCAGTTGAGACGTTACGCAGCGCGCCCGGTGGAAATGCTCTCATTGATTAGAGTGGCAACGATCAGCAGCGGCGAACGCGACGCAGACGTAACGCGACGCAGACGTCCCCGGTGTAAATGAGCCTTTAGGGGTGCTACACCAGATTGTGCTTGAATTCAAAATGGTTCTTGTTTTATTACTATAATTATGGATTCTTGTTAGCAGAGGGTCTAATCTTATCTTTATTCCTCAGCATCCTACACATTTTGATGGTCCCCCGGACCCAGGATCATTACTACAGGGTGGATCCTATAAATGCCCCTGCTGCATGTACACTTGCAATAAATTGTACCAGATGCAGCTCCACATGGAAAACCACACGAAGCTTGCAGTGCAGCATAAAGGTAGGGTTTAATGGGATGGACAATAAGTGTGTGGCATGCATGGAGGCAGGGTGCAGAACAACACACAACGGAGGACTCCACAGCGATGAGGGAAGGAGAGGAAACCAGCCAGCCTATATCTACTTATGTGTGTGACAAATAAAAATCACTGTTACATGATCTCTGTTATCAAATGTGAGTGTTCTTCATTGGTTTCAAGGAAAGACAGTGAGACTTGAAATAGGCGACTTGTAATATAATTTGTAGAATAGCTTTGGGACTATTATTAGCTATTATTGGACTATTATTATTACTATTATTACTATTAGCCTACGTGTAGTGACATTTTTTTATATTCAACTCTTTTTGCACAGGAGTAACATAAATCCTAGCTATTATTGGACTATTATTATTACTATTAGCCTACATGTAGTGACATTTTTTTATATTCAACTCTTTCTGCACAGGAGTAACATAAATCCAAAGTGTTAATACGTTGTCTTACCTGACTTAAAAATATTATATATATATATGTAACCGGCCTCATTCTAGCAGCCTCTATCGTGTGATGACGGTGAAGAAGGACACAGGGTCGATCTCCACGCAGGCACCTTTATTTTCTCCTGTATCACTGTGTCACATACAAACAGTAGGGGGCGCAGCCACCGTCAGATTCACTCGTGGATACCTGAACACAACGCGGCCGGATGAGTGATATATCAACGGGCATCCCACACATCAGCTGACGCTACCCCCCCACCCTCGCAATGTACATTGTCATCCATCATATAGAACACACTTCAATGACAGTATGGTGGCAATATCTACAATTTAACAGTATAATATCAACATATGACACAGGAGCCACGAGGAGCGCGACTCACCAGTTATCCAGTTGAAATCAGACAACCGGACGTTGCGTCAACCGGCGTTACAGACACAGCGCGAACTCCCAAGACTTCGAAATAAAAGCACAAACACCACAACGGGTAATACAGTAAAACTAAACCAATAAATGAATTGGGGCGGAATCTATAACACAACATACACACTTGTTACATATATATATATATATATATATATATATATATATATATATATATATATATTAACATATTAACATATTAATATATTAATTAATATATTTACGATCGGGCGCAAGTAATCCCAGAATCCCAGAGTGCACTCGCCCGTGATCGGGCGCAAGCAATCCCAGAATGCACTCGCCCGTGATGTGGGCGGGGCCCCGCCTTCCCGCAGGCCGCAGCAAGACGTGGATTCACGAGATCACGAGAAAACTGCATGACCACGCGAGAATCACGAGATCACGCGATAATTTGTGGATGTAAAAAGAGAACAACAAACAAATAAAAGGTTACTTTGCCTGTCCGAAGTTGACTTGCAGTTGCTTTGTCTGTCAGAAGTTGGGGTCCGGGTCCGGACCCAGACGCCGTCCTATGCGGACCCAGACCTATAATCAATAAACGACTGAGGGATTCTACATTATGACGGGGCGCTTCTATTTTAACCAGCGCAGCTTTTCTAGTCTTTATGGCATTTGGTTAGCGGACCTTACAGACCAATTGCATGCGAGTTAAGCGTCCCACGTGACGCTGCTCAGCCAATCAAATTTGTGTAAACAAAAGCGCGACTCTGAATACGGAAATGAGAGAGATGAGAGGTGAGTGACAGGTGGAAAGGGAAGTTAGCGATACAGCGAGATTACACGGATAGACAAGTGAGCCGGAGACAGTAAGAGAAGACAGAGAGACGCGGTGAGCGGGAGACAGGGAGAGACGAGTGAGCGGGAGACAGGGAGAGACAGTACACATGTATACTTCAATGATTAGTGACAATAAATATTTTTGAATTGTACTTTGTTTAATTTAACAGTCAGTTACAGATGTTGATACAACTATGAGGCTATATATATATATATATATATATATATATATTAGAGTTGAGCCGGATACTCGGCTGAAACGAGTATCCGGTACGGATAAAGCACTTTTGCCGAGTACGAGTATTATACGAGTAATACGAGTCAATATCTGTGCTCGGATTGAATGAAAATCCTCATTTTACCGTCATCTGGCTGCCTGGCTCTAACCAGTTTTTTTTTACTTCACGCACGGTGTCCGACACTTTCTTGCTGTATTTCGTGAAAGGGTTAAAAAAATAAAGCTAGTAGTGGTATAAATATTGGAAATCAAGCTACACACGCACGCACGCACGCACACACACACTCTCTCTCTCTCTCTCCCTCTCCCTGCCAGTCGTCAGAGATATATATTTTTTTTTTTCAATGCTGATGCTGTCCTGTAAATAGTTTTCTAATCAGCAATAAATAACAATTTCTGATCAACCCATATCAATTGCATGCTTAAAAATAACATACCGGTTAAAACCTCGCTCATTTCAAGACAACCCGCCCACTCCGAGTACAGATACAGAATTCATATGGTTAACAGATACAGATAATGCTGTACTCCAGTGGCGGCTGGTGAAAAATACTGTAGGTGGGGCTCTATATTGGGGGGGGGGTCTGGGGGTCCTCCCCCAGAAAATTTTGAATTTTGTAAATGTGATTTCCTGCATTCTGGTGCATTTTAGGGTGACCAGCTGGAGATCCCAAATCATTCACAATGATACATTTGTGTGTGGGTAAATTTCAATGTTTCACACATAGACTCATATTTGTTGTTCGCTATTTGGTCAATTGCGTCCCCCCTAAATATATGATGGCGACGCCCATGTCCCTTGCCTATACCAATAAAATAACTCAAACCAGTCAATACCAATGGTCTAAAAAGACAATATTAATTTAACTGCCATGTAGAAATCAACAGTTTCACAGGTAATGATAATGAACAAGTTGCATGTTTATTATGCTCCGTGCCCAGATAGAAAGTGCAAACACATAAAGAAAAGGTAATACAACAATCTAGTTATTTAAAGATATGTAGTCTACAGCTGGGGATTGATTAAAGTTCACTGTAGACAAATTGACAATTGGATAATGATGAATGATGAACAGTCTGTGTTGATACAATGAAAAAGAGAGAGAGAGAGAAGGCTCTCAAAGAGTGTGGGACAACATTCTTGTAGTGAACACCAAGTATGAAAAGAAAGATAATTTTAACATTTTAGCTATAGTATGAAACACAGTAATCCAGCTCAGAACTTAGAAACAACAAAAAAAAGCAAAGCAAAACAAACATACAGTTATGTTCCTATTGATATCAATATTTTAATGGCAAATGTGTGTGAAACATCGTGTGTGTATATGAGTGAGTGAATCAGTGAATGAGAGAGAGTCAGTACGTTTACATGCACAGATTATATCGATTAAAGCCATAGCTCGTCTATGCTCCGCAAACTGGACACTCCTCCATGTCGCGTTTCAAATCTGGACTTCAGGAGAGTCAAAGCCAAAGTTAATTTCCCCCAATTCCTTTTCCCCCATGGGCGAGATACACCCGACTAGGAGTCTTTACTTGTTGTGTACCAGAGAGTCGGAGAACCCGACGCAGTCTGTAAGATTCGCGGCGCAATGAATGAATAAAGATCGTAGTTATGTTACAACCTCGTTGATGACCCACATTTAGAAAAACATGGACTTTTAATTCAGCCTTGGGTTAAATCGAAGCGTAGTGTCCGTGTGCTTCCACATTTAATGAATGCACACCATGCGCGCTCCCGCGGCCGGGACACAATTCTTATAGGGGGTGTAACTACATTCACCGGCTTCCTCCATCTTCAGCGCCACCTTTTTAAATAAATCGCCGTTTTTTTGTTATCCCCTTATCCGACGGCGGCGACAACAACAAACAACACGACTATCGTCTCTTTCTACTTCCGGCTCACGGCCCCGGGGAAGAGATCTCGAGCATGCGCAGAACGCAATTCAACGCATAAGCAAATTCGATTGGTTACATGCACGCTTAGTCGACTATGAATCGCATAATCTAGGGGTCTTAACCTGATAATGAGTAGGTCGACTCGAACCGATTATAGCTTGATTAAGGTGCATCTTAGTAATCCAATCATAGTTGGATTAAGCCAACAAGTCGACTTTCTTGAGTGTCATGTAAACGTACTGACTGTGTGACAGAGACAGCCAATAAAGCGTATTCAATTGAGGGAGGAGTGAGAGACAGAGAAAGAGAGAGAGAGAGAGCTACTGTCACCCTGGAGAGAGACTACTGTCACCCTGGAGAGAGAGAGAGAGAGAGAGAGAGACCTACTGTCACCCTAGAGAGAGAGAGAGGAGAGACCTACTGTCACCCTAGAGAGACCTACTGTCACCCTAGAGAGAGAGAGAGAAGAGAGAGAGAGAGAGAGAGAGAGACCTTAGTACTACTGTTAACCTAGAGAGAAAGAGACGACCCCACTGGAGAAAAACCAACAACACTTATGGAGGGAAATGCTAGACGCAGTGTCTCTCGCCCCGTGAAATACCCTGCATCTGAATCCTCAGCCTCCAGTTGAACGCTGCACAGCTATGGTGCATTTCATAAACAGGCATGCAATAACTCTACAGGCAAACTAATGTAATAGGCTCTATGCACGCAACACTTACGCATTGGTCCTCAGAATGCTTCTATAATCCAGGTTCCGGTTCGGAAGCCAAGATTCTACAATGGAAGTAAACAACCCCAGTGGTTGTTATCGGTTGTTATCATGTCAGACCACACAGTTCACCAGATAAAAAAACTAATGAATTGCATTTAGCAGATGCTGCACATTGCGGAACACAACAGTGGTAGCTGCTAGTGCTGTCCCTCCCGTCGTTGAAAACACCACCTTTCGTTCGTTTGCAAGCCATGCTGGTTTGTATACTTCCATTGTAGAATCTTGGCTTACGAACCGGAACCGGATATTATAGAAGCATTTCTGAGTCCAATGCGGAAGTGTTGCATGCATAGAGCCCATTATCTGCGTGAACTGTGGGGCCCCGAAGTGGAGAGACTCACAAATATAACGCCTGTTGACTTTGGGTATGAGGAGTAGGCAGCGCATGGACAATAAGATACATTCTCAAGAAAGACTGTGAGAGAGAGAGAGAGAGAGAGAGAGAGAGACAGACACAGAGAGAGAGAGAGAATGACAGCTAGTGTGTGTGTGTTTCTTTCAAAGTGAGTGGTTGGGGGAGGTTAGATGGAGGGTGAGTGTGAGTTAGAGAGAGAAAGAGAAACTAAAGAGTAGAGAGAGGACTAAGGATATGATGTCTGTGAGTTACGATTTGTGTGTAAGAGAGAGGTAGATGGAGTGAATGTGTGAGTGAATGCAGGGAACTTATTTGTACAGGAACTTTGCTCGTCTATCTTTCTGAGTGGCAAATCTCTCAATGACCCTTGTGGTGAATCTGGAATGTCCCTGTTTGAGTTTTTTCTTCTATAGATGAGCATAGCCAGAGCGTTGAGGCGATCTTGTCCATAGTGTTCCTAAGGAAAGTTTTTACCCTCTTTAAAGTAGAGAAGCACCTCTCTGATTCTGCTGTTGTCATTGGTGTGGTGATGAGGAATCTTGAGAAGACTTACAGTTTCGGGTGACTGTTGTCTTGAAGGTTATTTTCCATAATAACCTGAAAGAGAGCCAGTGCACCACTGCAACCCTTGAAGTCCTCATTTTCATAGATCAGGGGACAGTTCTGTTTTTAAGTCTGGCTTTTTCCAACATGGGATAGGCATCCACCGTGGTTTCTAGTGGCTGAATCCTGGGAACCTTCTGCTGTGTTGTGGGAACAAGTCTCCTTGCAACAGAGTGGCACTGATGAGATGCTTGGTGAAAGAAAACCTCTCCTTGGCATGGCTCATAATGGTATCACATACCTATAAAATGATACATAATTGTAGAAAAGCAAACACCAGAAAAAGGTAACACTTTACAATAAGGTACGCAAAAAGTGGGTAGTTACTGAGGAACGAATGAGTAACGAATGATGAACGACCAGGGCCCTAACTAGGGCCCTAACTGGGGGGCCCCTAACTGGGGCCCCTAAGTGACAGTTGCTCAGTAACTACTGAGGAGTTACTGGTAAACAGACTAGGGGACTACTGTATTTGTTACTGAGTAACTGCCCTAAGTGACAGTTACTCAGTAACGAATACAGTAGTCCCCTAGTCTGTTTACCAGTAACTCCTCAGTAGTTACTGAGTAACTGTCACTTAGGGCCCCAGTTAGGGCCCCGGTCGTTCATCATTCGTTACTCATTCGTTACTCAGTAACTACCCACTTTTTGCGTACCTTATTGTAAAGTGTTACCCAGAAAACATTAAGTTTTCACATTTCTCAGTTCAACAATACAATAAAATCAGCATATTCATAGCAGTTACAATTTTGTTATGAGCAAGTAAGGCTTACTGTAATTATTAAAAGCATAAATGTGAAAATCATATAACTTCTGCATTCTCCAGTAGATAGATATGTCTAATAATGACAATTCAAAATACAAAAATGTGCAAACAAACACAAATACATATAGGCTAATCGAATACAGAAATAGAATTTATGTTACTGCTTACCTCTATTGCCAGATGCTGTTGCAGTTCTTCTCCCATTGCCATCCGTTTTCTTCGGGGTGGTTCCTGTACAG
>JAOPHQ010004079.1:0-76538 GCA_030340625.1 Merluccius polli
CCCCCCCCCCCCCCCCCCCCCCCCTTTTATGCTTCTTTCTCTCTCATTTTTATTAAATTATTAAACTGCATGGACTTCAATTAATCTCTCAATCGTAAAAAGGGGAAAGACAAATCGCCATGAACCACCACCCTTAACATTGTCCCAGATTGACCATCGCGCTCCCTCTCCCTCTCTCTCTCTCTCTCTCTCTATACATAAATTACTCCAGCCCCCCACCCCCATGCATCAAGGCGCAATTTTCACAGAAGCCGCGACATATGAATAGACTGGGCTGGTGTGTTTAGTTAACATTTTAGCCCAGCTTAATCGGGGCCGGCTGCTTGTATATTCTCACACCGCCCCCGGTCAAGTTGATGACTTTGTTCGCCGTTTCTTTTTTTTTTTTTATGAGGTCACTGATAACATTATCCTTTTTCATGCAGAGATTTGTGAATACCCATCTGCCCCCCCCCCATATTTAACAAGCGTATTACACTGTTTGCCGAGTGGATATTCAAAGGTAAATTTGGCTCGTAAATTCTTTAGTAATGAGATTGCTGTTTAAATGCTGCGCAATTCTGAAAGCTCGGTTTCGACTTGGGCTCATGATCATCTTTTATTGGTGGACGTTGACAACGAAATTAAAGTTCCTCAAGCTCTCGCATTATAATGAGGTGTGTTAACAACATCCCATCTTGAGTTGGACCATAATGCAATTGCTCACGGTGAGCTGTGCTATTTTCTGCCTTCTAATTATTGTAATAAGTCATTTTAACGATGCATTCGCTAACAATGTCCCACATGTACTTCAAATAAATTTGAGAGGAACCAGTCCATGTCTCGCTCTTTCAAATGCAACAGAAAGTCTCACAGATGTATCAAGCGAGCTGTATGCAACACATGAAGTGTACCAAATCATAAAATGACAATGATATGTCATCAGAGATTAAGGAAACACTCAAAATACTGGCCTCTCCGATAACAATGCTGAAGCCAGTATGCTCTCCTCTGAAATTTCCATTCAGGGGGTGGTAACATCTGTTTTTGTTTTTCGACCTGTGATTCACTATTCTCAGAGTCCGCCAAACTACCTGATCGTCTCCGAGCCGACTGCTGGTTTATCATTTGCAAACAATAAATAAATTGCGAACTTATACATTAGCTGATCAACTCGCAGTGTAGGACTCGCCGTCGCTTGTCATTGTCAAACATCGAACCTGGCAACCAGTGTGAGCTTCGAGTCTGGGGGAGGAGGGGGCGGGCGGAGACAACCCTGTCCGATATTGTGAATTTGGAGTAGTAGTACCCTTTTTAAATGCTTGGTGTTAGTGTTACATGTAATACCTTTGAAGATTATGCGACATTAAAATGTACAGTTAAGCAGGAGATGCAGTGCACAGGCTCAGCAGTACATAGGCCACAAAATGCTCAAGCGTGTGTATTGACAACCACGCCACAACGCTTCTTTCCATTCAGGAATACACTTCAACTTTTGACCCACTAAACTTTGTTGAGAACATCCCCCACTTCATGTTATATCTTGGCGGCGGCAGCGGGGAGGGGGAGGGGTTGGGCGGGTGGGATTCGGCTGAGGCTGGGAAAAAAAACCCGACCACCGGTCCGATGAATTCATGACTTTCCACGAGTGGGGGATTACGGTTGAACCCCATTAAACCAGAGAAGTGCTGGAACACCAAGTCACGCTTGGGCCACTGATACCGGGCACGCCGAGCACTCTGGGTAAGATACAGGATGTACTTTCGCATTTATTCATGTATTTATTCGCCATCTCTTTTAACCGACGCGAGGAGAGCCACGCGCGGTACCAGAAACGGGTTGCCGTGGTGATGGCGTTCCCACTTGAAGAGAAGGAGAAATACCTTGTCCTATTCTCATGAAACCATTTTGAAGGTGAGAGCCAATGGGAGTGAAGGTTTTTTAGTTTTTAAGAAATCCTGCCTCAAATCCTGGGAGACCCTACGAATTAAAAAAACAATTGTATTTTATTTGTGTATTTGCCATTGAAAACGATTCCAGGTGAATCTTTCTTTCCTCGCCTACTCATGTCTGTCATTGCCAATATATTTTCTCATTTTCTAATTCGCCACCAATCTCAAAATCACAGCCCATTGGCGGCGGGTTATTGATTTGGTACAGACCAATATTCATTTATTACTTTTGTTTTTTTCTTCTAAAAAGACCACTCGATGCCCTGCTATACAAACAGCGGGTCGTGAAGCGAGCGGGAATTAAGACGAGGCGTGCCGAATCAAGCGAAGAGCTTCTCCATTATGTTCACATCAATAGGTGACGTTAACACAATACAAAAAAACAGCAGCACCCTGAATTCAAGCCAGTGTGGCAGCCCAGAGTTAGTTCAACCCTGACTTTGAACGTGAAGCTATAGATTTTTTTTTAAGAGTTAAGGACACAAAACAACCAATTTTTGTTGTTGTTTGTTGTGTTGTTTTGCTATGCTTATGTTTAGAGACTAAACGTAATGTGAAAGTGTTGTGTAGGGGACCCTGTAGAGATAATGCATCGGAAAGAAGACGTCTATTAACTAAATAGGGAGTACTACCCGACCCGAATGGAAAGAATCAACAAAGTTGTTAACAAAAACTCTATACCTCTAACTATAATATTCTTGTTATTGTCGTTCTTGTTTTCATTATTCAAATACATTTCCATAGACTCGCTTAAATCCATAGACTTGTTCATATCCAACAACAAAAACCCACATGTATATACACATTCAGGACTGCAGGGACACACTCAGCATACATCCATGGCAGTCCTGTATATTAATAATCCTGTCTAGTCGCTTACGCAACTCACTCTGTGTTGGGCTGACAAGCAATTTACTGTCCTGTTGACGGCCGGGGGAATCTAATGTGGCTTTTATGCTTGACTCAGAGTCTCTCTCTTCCAGTCATCATCTCTCTCTCGCTTCCCCCCCCCCCCCCTCAACTCCCCCCTCCCTCCCTCTCTTCCAGTCATCTTTTTCTCTCTCTTCTCTCATCTCTTCCTTTCTCCCTACTACCACCACCACCACCACCTCCTCCTCCTCCTCCTCCTCCTCCTCCTCCTCCCTCCCTCCCCTGCTCAAACATGCACATGCCTACACACCCAGCCTACGACATGTTCCCTGACACAAACAGACAATCCAACTGCCAGCCTCCACACCACCACCGCCGCCACCACCCCCACCCGCGCCCCCAGTCTTAGCTTTATGGCCAGAGTGTGTTAGCGTCGGCCCCTAAGGCTGGTGTGTGAGCCGAGCGTCTGAGGGATCACTTGTCAGGACTGTCATGGAAAACAATTCCATTATCAGAACAGATAGTGTCCCGGGGAATAGAGGGGCTTTAGAGTCGAGTGCACGTGTGTGTGTGTGTGTCTGCATACGTGTCTGTCAGCGCACTTGTTGGTATGTGTGTGTGTGTGTGTGTGTGTGTGTGTGTGTCTGTCAGTATGTGTAGGTATGTGTGTGCACGTGTCTCAGCCCAAGTGTGTGTGTGTGTGTGTGTGTGTGTACATAGCACAGTCTGTTAGCACATGTATTTGTGTGTGTGTGTGTGTGTACACACATGCATATGTGTGTATGTGTGTCACCTCCTTGGTCTCCGACACGATTTCCCATGGTCCCCCTGGGTAAGGCTCTAGGGCTGTGCTCCAATCAAAACTGTTGTTTGGGAGCCATCTTGTCTTGTTGTCATGGTTGTCGACAACAGAACAGAAACAAAACCGAGAAGACGACGTAAAAGGAGCGCGGGCGATTGTGGTCAAAGTTTGCTTTTCTCCCCGCCTGGCCGCTTTGTCATCGTTTGTGAAATGCGCACAAGGTCAACCCAAACTGTTCTCTTTTGGAAATGTCGATTCATGTGGAGGAGAGAGGAAGGGAGGGAGGGAAGAAGGGGAGAGAGATAGACAGAGACATATAGAGCTAGAGATAGAGATAGAGAGAGATACGTATTGTTTTAATTGTGTTGTAGTATATTGTTAGTCAAGTATCTGTTCAGGGTCAATAAATAAACTTGAGGGAGCAAAGTGGCCCTCTACTTTGTGGTGTGTTGGTTGGTAGCGTCGCCGTCGACTGATGCTAATGATTACAGACGTATTGTTCCACAGTTGCTGGAAATACATCCCAAAATTGTGTCTAAAAGTAAAGTGTGTTGACCTTACGTCACGTTGTTTCCAAATTGCTATATATTGCAGCTTGGTCTCATTAAATATTTACTTTATTTCCACCCCCCTCCCCATTGAAGTATATACAGAAGCTTTTTAGAAAAAAAGCAGCAGTCAAAGCGTGGGATCATTAAAATGAGGTAGGGGTTGGGCACCATGCTCAAGGACGCCAACAGGATACGCTGTAGTGGGGACTCAGCATCAAACACAACCTTTGGGCTCTCCTTTACCTAACCCAACATTAACCTTACATTTACAAGCAGAAAAAAAAAGTGTAAAACAATCACAGCAATAAAAAAGACCAAATGACATCGCTCATTCTGAAAAGTGCTAGGAAATAACACGCTAGCCAATAACAACGCTAAAGAAAAAGCGATCAACAGGCTAGAGCGCACTCGACAATACGCTCACACGACTGACACGCTAGCGATTAAAACGCTAGCTAGCAAATAACACGGCACGCGGATTGCCGCCCGTCACGTTGCCCGGGGAACCGTGCGCAGCGCGCAGCAACCGCGCGCTCCCAAGATGCTATTTATCTTCCATACTCCCCATCCTCTTCATGCAGCCTCCTTCCCTCTCTAAATCACCGGCACCTCTACACCCACCCACATGTACACCACAGCCCTCTCCCGCCAGCGCTACCCTCTTTCCCGCAGGCAGCCCTCCTCCATCCACCCACCCTCCCTCCCTCCTTCTTTTCTCCCCCTGAGGAGTGCTTGGCTTGAAGCGCTCTCGAGAAATTGAAGGGGCCAAATATACATGTGTGATGCTCAGCGTCGGATAATGGTGCACTTGTTCGATGTAATTGGCCTGGAAAACCACTGTAATTTGTGACTGGAGAGCCGGAGCCCAGACTTGAGAAAAATGTAAATGTGCAGCGGAGGAGCCCCTTGGTTAATCAGTCTGCACAAAGAGAATACTTTAAGTTCATTAGTGGGCCAATTTGCATATTGGTCTCATAAAAGAAGAGTTAATCCCAAATGAAATGGCGTGTTTCTGTCATGAATAAGGGCTTTTCCTCACATCATTTCTTTCTTTTTTTTTTTTCTTTGCACGCCCACACCGCCGTTAATATGCCAATACCAAAATATGTTTGGATGTGATTCTCGGAGAGTTTAAATGCGACTTGTTTAGCATCAGTATCACTCGCTCATTTATATAATTCAAAGCATTCGTTCAATCTCTAGAACTAATACTGTTTATCTTGACAGACTTGATTTCACCTCTAAAAAATTTAAATGCCCCATAAATGCTCGGAAAATGATAAAAATAGTCTGAAATTAGTTTATTTTTTCTCCTTTCATAAAAAAAATGTGTTCTGACTGCCGTCTTAAACATACGGATTTGCCTTAAGACTGTGAGCTATTGTTCCAGTTGGCACCACACACTTGCTGTGGTTCTCAACCACCGGGCCGCAGATCGGTATCAGGCCGTGGACCATTGGCCACCGGGCCGCAGGGATTTAGAAATGAAGCCAAAAAAAACCAACCTTTTTGAGTGAAGGCGTCATAAAGGACGTTTCCCATGCTTCTTCCACTCACCACATCCATTTATTATTGTAGAAGGGGGTTTGCTTTCTAATCAGCAAGTGTCCTCAAATGTACCTGAACCGTCGATATAATAACTTCAGTTTGGAGCAGGAAAAAGCTGATAGCTGATTAATTGGCCGATACCCCCCACATGACTCCTTTTCGACACTATCGGAAATGAACAATTTTTGACTTTATTATTTATTGTTAATTTTAACTTTTATGTATTAAATATCTATTAAAATCTACATTAATTATTTAAGTTGCCCTTTAATATGGGGGAAAATGATACTGCAGTTGTTTTCTTAAGATTGCTGTTTGAATAAAACCTTTCAGATAAAGTAAAGTTTCCTAAGGTTATAAACAAATGGTTATCATCACAGACGCTTTCTAGGTAATTAGGCCTATATTTAGGACAAAAATGCAAAAACACTGCGTTACCCCACCTACTACCCCTTTAATACCGCGACATCAGTCAGAGTTTGTGGTGTGCTGCACTTCGGCAGTAACGATAGCCTAGTCAGCTACTTTTGCATATGCCGTTTTTCATAAAACAGTTTTGTCACTTCGAATGTAATGATTATTAAGAGAAGAATATCTTGAAGTGTGATTTGGTGGATTACATCATTGGTCTACAATGAACAATGCGTTGTTCTGTGGTGTCACTGGCCAGGATGGATAGCTTCTGTTGTCCGATTACATTGTTAAACGCCACTTACAAACCCTTAATGTTGTGCATATTCCCGGGGTAAGGAGGATCCTAAAGTGTGTGATTTATTTTCATGAATGGATAGTTACGTGGCTGGATTATTTGGAAGACAGATCGCCAAATTGGTAAGTAAAGTAAAAGTTCCTCCCTGTCTGCCCGTCTTGTATCGTGAACAAGGAGCTGATAGTGTTGCGTTATATATTCCAGAGATACCTTTTGTGGGGAGAAATAAACTGAAAACGGGTCAGATATGACTTGAATGCCACTTGTCAGCCTTGCTATAAATTCAGCTGTTCCGACGTTTACCCAGGGACTGCAAGGCCACATGTTCTAACCCTATCGCCAGAATAATGCGTTGGAGGTATTTTCATGGAGTGGAGAATTGCTTTCTGAAAAAAATATCTCTGATTCTCATTGAAAAACGTAACTTAAAGTCTGTCACGCACTGAGTGCCAGCGCTCGTCTCATAAAATCAAGAAAGAAAGAGTGCCATTTCATGGGGTCTTTAACAGTTGTTTAGATCATGAGGAGTTCATCACACGCACACAGATATTTTCAGCAAAATGATCAGATATAGCGACCATTGGCCCATAGTTGTGCTTCAAAAAAATATTTACAATGTGCATACCAGGCCACAGTAACAGGTTGGGGTTGTAAGAGGTTGAGAAGTAAAAGCAACTCACCAGGTCAGTTAATGACTCTCTGAAGACTAAGCAAAGATAAGCAGTGTCAAGCTAAACCTAAGTAGTGAGGACCATGCTAAGCTAAGCAGTGCCAAGCTAAACGGAGACCAAGTCTAATACCACAAGACTTAGTCTCCGTTTTAGCAAGGCACTGCTGCCTCCCCACCTGCATCTCTCTGGGATTGTCAGCCCCGCAGTCTTGGAGGTTTACACCACATGATGTAGCAGTGCGGTGGCGGCGAGAGGGTAAAAAAAACGAGGATAAGTGAGTTGAAAACAAAGCCATCAACGTGATTGGTTGTCTGGATCGAGGCCAAGGCGAGGAGAGAGGAGGAGGAGAAAGATCGAGGGAGAGGGGAGAGGAAAATGAAGTAGGAAGGGCAGATGACGAAGAAGGAGTCCTCATTGCCGTCGTCTTCAAGCTGGCGACCTCCGGAGAGGTCAAGGGGCTATCTAATCCGTGGTGCCTCCTGGCGCGAAGGTTTAGTGCGTATGCTATCCTTCTGTCGCGCCGTAGCACGGCATGCGTGTTTGTTTGTTCATTGTCCTCCGCTGCTTGAACGTATCCTTGTTTGGTCCCGCAACTACATGGAGGACACAAGCGTGTCCTTGGTAGGGTACCCCAGAACTATCCCTCGGGAATGCACCATATCCGAGTACAACGCTTCAAATTATTAATGACCGATAATGAATGAATACTAATGCGTACTAATAATGCCAACAGCTGCGAATAATGAATTTCCTCTCTTTCCCATCTCGGTGGGTCTTTACTTTGTAGTTCTTCTTTGTAGTTCTATTTTAGTCAAATGGGACGTAACCAAATAGTAGCAACAGTATGTGTAAACGAGGGAACAAACAAAGTGTTTGGCTGTGATCTCCAAACTAAATGCGTGCTCACGCACACACACACGCACACACGGCCATCATAAAACCCAGGCTCCAATCAAATGTAACTCCATAGGCACAACTCCAGTAAACCCCTCGTATAAAATGTATTTTCCCCATACCAAAGACCCCCCTCTTATTCTCTTAACGCAGGCTTTTAAGGACACCATAACAGTCCATGTGATTTAGTGTGAACAGGACTGTATAAACAGTGCTTTACTCCTGCCTTTTTTTTTTTTTACTTTCTTCTTAAATGTTTCAGTTTGATGTCGAAGTTTAAACAACCCCCGCATTTGCATTCTGTATATTAAAAAACATTGCACAAAAAGCAAAAAGCAAACTTATGTCACATTCTAATAAATAACACTTCATAAAATACATTTCCCTCATTGCATTCATGATTTTGTTCAGAAGAGCAAGAAAAATATGTTTATTTTTCTGTTCTGGCACCAGTTCTGAGGATTTGTTTCTTAATGCAATTTGTCGTATTTAAGTTTAAGCAATCGTGTCGAGGTCAAGGATCTCCGCGAGAAGCCCAGCCAGCCTAAACACCAATCAGTCTTACCTTTCAAGTTTGACTGCCAGTTCCTCCACTCGCATGCTTGGACTCCATTGCCCTTCACCTTTAGCATGCGTTCGTCAGCACCAACAAACTCCTAGCCAAAACACGAGGCGTCACGAAGCTGCGTTCGACCCGAGTGCTATTCGCCCACGCCGACCTTAGCGCTTTCAATCACTTTCAATCTTCTACTCTACTTGGTTGTTATATATATATATATATATATATATATATATATATATATATATATATATATATAAAATATTCCCCCCTTTTCTCTCCCTTACACATTATACCAAAAAAATAATAATAGTTTTTTTTTCGACAACAGTTTTCAACAGTTTAAATGTATAATTGCTATACAGTGTTTAAATTCACATCCTATTATAAGACTCAAATTTACGAGTGACAAAACTGTGGATTTTCCTGTAGCTACAGGCGATGCGACTCATGCAATATACCTGTTCAAATTAGGAAACCATTACGTGGTATTACAAAGCACCGCTGAACTGCCAAACACGCATCTCCTTCCCCATAAATGATGAACGCACAAAAAAAAGAAGTAAAGACGCGCCACTATTCTCGATCAAATCGAGAAGTACAGTAATCGGTAAAAAAACAACAAAAAAAACCATTAAGTAGCAACAGAATTAGTGTTTCCTAAAACCATAACACCGGAACCAGATGGGAGGAGGAAGGAGAATTATGAACACGCGCACACACACACACACACACACACAAGATAAAAGTGAGACAGATGTGGGCTGCCACATGAGACCTCCCACCACGTCTAATGAAGGGCATTCACCGGTGAGTTTCTCCTCTCCTGCTGTCAGCAATATTCTCTTACTCCTGCTCTTCACCACCACCCCCCACATCTCTGTCTCGCTCTCTCTCCTGCCCTTTTCCCTTTCTAACCCCCACCCCATGTCTCTCTCTCTCTCTCTCTCTCTCTCTCTCTCTCTCTCTCTCTCCCTCCCTCCCTCTCTCTCCCTACTACACTCACTTCCATCTTTTGCCTGTTCACCTAGCCAATCACTGACTCAGCTTGGAGGAGGAAGACATGAGAGAGAGAGAGAGAGAGAGAGAGAGAGAGAGAGAGAGAGAGAGAGAGAGAATAGGATGGAAGTATAGAGAGAGGAGCGACAAGAGTAAGAGAGAGATGAGGAGAAACTGAAGCAGAGTCATACAGAAACTTGAGAGAGAGCAGGAGAGCGACATCAGACGAAGAGAGAGGAAACAAGAGAGGAACCGACAAAATTAGAGAGGGACACAGAGAAGATAGGGAGGAGGGGGGAGGTGGTGCGGAGGGGGCTTCGGGGGGGGGGAGACAGCTTGCAGAGCAACGTGGGGTCGCGCTTGTCACTCCTCCACCGGCCCAGCCGGCCTGTCCACGGGAGACCCCCACCCACCCCACACACACACACACACACAACCCCGGCGCGCCGCAGATGCCCAGGTACAGTGTGTGTGTGTGTGTGAGCGCCTTTGTGCGGGTGTGTGCGCATGCGTGTATGCGCGTGCATATGTATGTGTGTGCGTATATGAGAATGTGTGTGTGTGTATGAGTGTGTGTATATATGTGTGTGTATATGTGAGTGTGTGTGTGTGTGTGTGTGAGAGAGCGTGTATATGCGAGTGTGTATATGTATATGTGTGTGTGTGTGTGTGAGGGGCCATCATGGAGAAGCAGGAGGTGTCGGCTCTGCGGGCTCCTGCGCCTCTTTAGCGACAGGGCATCTGCTGTGCGAGAGGCCCCGGACACATGCGACGACATCACCCCCCACCGCCCGCCCGCCCGCCGCCTCCAGCGAAGAGACAACGAGTCACGGTGGATCCAACATGGAGGATAATGTGCCACGCGATGAAACGGCAACTAAACGTTTCCCCTGGAAGTGGGTTGAAAGTAGGGCTGGGCGATATGGCCAAAATCTTTTAATCCGATAAAGGTAATTTAATATTTCGATGTACAGTATATATATCACAATGTAGCATGTTTTCTGGTAATTCAATAGATAAATAGTCTATATTATATAACTACATGGTAAAGCCTATTTTTGTGTACTGTGTGAATTAAATACCTAACAAATTAAAAGCGCTTAGAGCCAGCCTTGAAAAAAAAACCAAAAACATGCATTGTTGAGAGTCCTTAAAACACTGCTGTACAAATGAGCATGCATTTTACGTCCTCGCCTCCGAGTTCTGCCAAGGTTTGGTCTATTCAAAAGTACATATACATACAACAGCATGTTTTGTTTTTCTTTCAAACAAGGCCTAATTCCCTGTTCTCGTCTGTCAAAATCCACCTGTTCTCCTTCCGCCAAATGCTCAAAGGATGTCGCAAACTTTCGCGTGAACATCACAAACAAACAACAACAACGGTGCGTGAGCAATTAAAAGCCACAGGACTATGACATTTCATTTTTTTTGAATTCTTCCTCTCATTTCCCTCAATAAAGAAACTGCAACAGCTGTTTAGCGCGGAGTTCATTAGCGTCACAAAAACAGCCTCAAACGCTGGAGCTAAACCACTGGTTGACATCCTAATGTCCCCTCGAGGTCATTTCCTCCCACGGTTCCTGGATACATTCCCCGGATAACGCTCCCCCCCCCCCCATGGGCCCCAACTGTCACGTGAATATTAGATGTGAACAGATGTTTGATGCATTTGAAATCTACCGACTGTAGACGGCATATACCGTGGGTCTGGAACGGGGGTGTTTATCGAAGCGATGTCGGCCGACAGCCTGATGGAACTAGATGAGAAAAAAAAAGAGGGACAGCGAGAGTGAGAGAGAGAGGGAGAGACTATGTGGCACACACACCCCCCCCCCCACCCCCCCCACCCCCGCCTGTTCTCCATCAGTCGATTCTGTGCCTGGGAGCTGGGTTTTGAATCAATTGCCTTTGATGGGTTACATTTACGGTAATTCTATGGACACGGACGGAGATGTGGCTTAAATACGACGGGTTACTTCGGTCACAGAGTATCTGAACCCCGTTTTTGTCTTTTTTTTTACCTTCACCGAAACACACATGAATCACACAGGATTTAAACCCTACTGAAGCGATTAAAAGGTATAATTCTGTCTGAGATGCGCATGGATTCGGTTCAGAAGTGGCAGAAGCTTATGTGTTACCCAATGAATGGGGAAACCGATTTTGCGTTGAATGAAGTACGCCTGAATAGTGTGATTGGCAGTTAGCATGAGCAACATGGGTTGAGAGAGAGAGAGAGAGAGAGACCTAACTTTAATCATGTGTGTGTGTGTATATAACAGGTGAGGACACTGTACACGGCTCACTGGCTAATATGAAAGCGACTCTGTCAGTTTAGATTACTGGATCTCCCCCGACACCTCACTGCCGGCCGCTCCTCGCCCGCCCACACACACACACACACACACTTCAATGGCAGTTCCCTGCAACTCTGCGTGTTAAAGGCCAGTTTCTAATTAAGTTACCTGCCAAATTATTATCTATCTATCTATATATATATATATATATATATATATATATATATATATATATATATATATATATATATTATATATTATATATATATATATATATATATAGGGGACACGGTAGGGGGCGATTGTTGACGGGGGGGGGGGGGGCGCGATTGTTGACCGGAGGGGGAGAGGTGCGCGATTGTTGACCGGAGGGGGAGAGGTGCGCGATTGTTGACGGGGGGGGTCTGTGTGAAACGATCTGGGGGTTCTCATAAACCCGTTCGCGGTGGTAAGAGACGAGCAGAGTCTACAGCGTCCATTCACTCCAATAATAACCCGGTCACGGTGATAGATTACGCTAACCATAACCCTAACCCTAACCATAACCCTTTTTGGAGTGAATTGTTTCACAGTAGACTGCGGACGCTGTAGACTCTGCTCTGCGAGCGGACGCTGTAGACTCTGCTCGTCTCTTACCAACGCGAACGGGTTTATGAGAACCCCCAGATCGTTTCACACAGACGCGGGAGGGTACCTTTTGCGTCAGTATCAGACGTCTACGGGCGTGACAAATCGTCGGTATATTACGAGTTGAGAACGTGTTGGGGGGGGGGGGGGGGGTCGCCGGGCAGAGGACGCAGCCGTTCCGCGGCGCTTACCTTCCTTGGTAGAGATCCGGTATAGACCCAGCTCCCAACCCAACTTTGAGAATAGATTAACGGCGATAATTTTTTTATCGCGCGATAAGAGTCTCGCGTCTCCCAAGCTGTCACGCGACAATGTGACGTCACGGGAACGCCGTGACTATTTATACTCGCACTCAAGGGCGTAATCAGCATTTTGAGAGTGGGGGGGACATATTTAGATGGGGGGTCTGGGGGTCCTCCCCCAGAAAAATTTGAAAGAAGTAGTTGCAATTTCCCGCATTCTGGTGCATTTTACCATGTTTTCAGATTTAAAATGATCTCCCTCTTTCATTGATTTTCCTTGGAGCATGGTCTGCAATTACTGACTACTATTATGTTCTGGTGTAATACACACAGAGATGTATAAAGTACTAGAGACCAAGACTTGAGTAGAAGTACTATATCAAAAAAGTGACTTGAGTAGAAGTAGAAGTGTTCTTTAAAAACCATACTTCAGTGGAAGTACTAAAGTATTCAAAATGTTTTGTATTTAAGTATTGCAAGTAGAAGTATTTTAAAATGTACTACTCAAGTACTGAAAGTACAAGTACAAGTGTTGTGTTACGTGTAGGCTATATTAACAGGGATACAAACACATGTATGGTCAAAATAGAGAGAGCTAGTTGAAGCACATATTCTGATTAATTCTGATAATTAATTAGTAAGTCATGTAATATTTTGAATGGGTAAAACATTTGATTTTTATGTTTCATTAGGTGTGTTAGTTCAGCTGGCATCACAATCTGATATAGCTAATACTAGAATTGTCTATAGGCCTGTCTCATTTTGTGTAGTTTAACTTATTATTTGGTAGATTTGTCTTATTAATATGTAATTAATAGCACCTTAATATTTGCTGAAAGCCTTTCATGATTCTTGAAATAATAGGTGTAAGTTCAGATATTAATATTGTATGAGCCTATTAAAATTACGCCTGTCTCTTTAAGACACATCTTCCAGGGCTCTGCTAGCGAACAATTAAGCAGGCGAGCACTAATCAAAGCAACTTCGCATAAGAGTCTCAGGGCTTCGTGAACAAGTACAGACCTGTGTTAGTGTTATACACTAACACAGGTCTGTACTTGTTCACATTATTTAACATTATTTAACCTTGTCAAAGACGAACAGGCAGAACAAACGCCCAACTTACAGTGGCCGCAGATTCATCGGGAATCCTGACCGCAGGTGTGTAAACAAGATGGAGTGACAGCGGGGACGGCCAATCACACAAGAAACGGCAGAGCCAATCGAGGAGCTTGTGGGCGGGTCTAAGCTAAGGGAAAGAGGCTTCAGCTTGAGCGGCAGTTTTCCGCTTGGTCCTAGTGCTTGACCTGTCTCTGTTCACTATAGCGTAACATTGTTTTTGGACGGTAAAAAGTGCGGGGGACCAAAACGGCCTTTTGAAAAAGTGCGGGGGACATGTCCCCCGTGTCCCCCCCGTAAATTACGTCCGTGCTCGCACTGGTGGCCGCGACAGTAGTTGCAGTCTTCTCCTGAACAGAGGTGGCGCCACTGAGGAAAGGCTACCGACTCTGCTATTTCTACGCACTAGAAGAAGATATATGCTAATACTGGCACCCCTGTGTCTTCAGGTTTAGTTCACCGGGATGTCTCTCACTATACAGCATTATGTCTATTACTTTACATTGCTATTATTCTACATCACTGCCCCACCTGGTCAGCCATCAACAGTCCAGTGTATGGCAGCAGTTCTCATATGAAGTGTTTGTAAGCATATATCTTAATAACGTAATGATTATCTTATATACTTTTATTTTATAACTTAATGCCGCTTTGAGATAGTTTTTCAGCCACGTAATTCCACTCGTCTTTGACCACAACAATAGTAGACAGAACTTACGTAAAACCACGGTTTATTAGCGAAAAAATATAGGCCTACACCACACAATAAAATAGAACATATAAAGAAAGAAGCCTTAGCAATAAGGCGCCTTCGAACTCGTCCGTGTTTCTGTTTCCTCTTTGTCGCGCGCCGCTGAAAAAAAAGAGAGGTGCGCGACGCGGCGCGAACGGGCCAAAATCCTGTCGCGCCGGCGAGATCTACGTCATTTTGACGTCACAATGTCGCGCGACAGCTTGGGAACGGCGAGTATACTGCTGCCTTAACCCCTACCTGCTCCTTAATGACCTGTCTCTGTACTCACTGTCTAACCCCTACCTGCTCCTTAATGACATGTCTGTGTTCACTGTCTAACCCCTACCTGCTCCTTAATGACCTGTCTGTGTTCACTGTCTAACCCCTACCTGCTCCTTAATGACCCGTCTCTGCACTCACTGTCTAACCCCTACCTGCTCCTTAATGACCCGTCTCTGTACTCACTGTCTAACCCCTACCTGCTCCTTAATGACCCGTCTCTGTACTCACTGTCTAACCCCTACCTGCTCCTTAATGACCTGTCTCTATATTAATAAGTGTTTCTATCTAATTGTCAAGGGAATTATAAGTGAACTTTTGAAATATTGCAAAAAAGACAAAAAAAGAAAATGCAAATTAAGCATGTTTCCATCAACTGGTTTGGAGCAAATGAACCAGGCTATGCAAAGCGTAGTTTCGTCAGAAGGTGGAGGTATAGGCTACAATACGCATGGCAGTAATAAACAGTAGAAGAAGTAGATTGTTGCCGTTTTCCATCTAAAATGGCTGTGATGTTTTTTTCACGGATGAGACCAAAGAATATTTCTCCTCATCGGTCCACACAGTTGTTTTATAGTCATTATGGGAATATCCGGGAAGACGCCGACAGCGGAAACAGCTGACCAGTCATGAGAGTTAAATGTTCACTACGTCAGAACTTATTCGGCAAAGGTGTTTCCATCTCCCATTTAGCGCATTAACGCTATTTCGTAAAAGGCAAAAACCAGTCAAGTGAGCATAAAAACGTTTTTGCGAAATTTGACTTTTTGCCCTTTCGAATTTTGCCGTGTCCATCAACTTTCTCATGCGATACTTTAAAATGTGCACAAAAAAACATTGATGGAAACACGACTACTGTCTAACCACTTCTGTTTCGGTACTTTATAAAACCCTTGAAATGCAATTTCCGATTGTACAGACTGAATAATTTGTATAGCCTTGCAAAATTGGTGGTATTCATTTTTCAAAGAGAAAAACTGGCGAAATACTAACAGTAACGCACCTCCATCCTTCATCTATATGCACTGTATTTCCTTTTCCCCATAGAGAAACACACACATGCTACCTCATGGGGCGAGGCCTTTCAACGGAGATGTGTGTAAAAACACCCCTTACTCCAAGGACATTGCAGGTGAAATCCTGGAAGAAAAGGATGAAAACAAAGTAATTTGGGATAGATAAAGTACAACGTCCATGAGACAGATCCCTGGTGATACTGCAGTCCCACTAGTATAACCCTGAGTACCCCGGGCTTGGCGCAAATACTTTAACACTCATTTAAACTGTGGGAAAATACAAGGCGCTCGGAGCATTACTAGAGTATTTATTGCCCTGGAATTACAGCAGGAGAAGGATTCGTATGTGCCCTTGTCTGTGTGTGTGTGTGTGTGTGTGTGTGTGTGTGTGTGTGTGTGTGTGTGTGTGTGTACATGCGTGCCAGACATAGAAAATACATTTCATTTGTTGTTTTTCTCCCCACCTTCATCTAACCAAGACTGTGGAATTAAAATAAACATCATATTGTTTATTGTGCTGATTAAATACAACAGGGAGGCCTTGGGTATAAAAATATCTGATGTAAATAAAGATATGTTTGGGTATATGAAAGACGAAAACAAAACAACGCACACACAGGTTGTACGCTTTTCTGCAATGTGCTTTTTTTTATTGGTGTGGGGTGTGGGATCAGCTGTATAATATATCCTATATATATATATATATATATATATATATATATATATATATATATATATTGACTAAACAAGAACAGTCACATTCGGCATCTGTTCCCCCCTCCTGCTCTTCACAATTTTGGAAAATTGGGACGCCATTTGGGGAAATGAATATCCAAACTCCATTCACCAAACGGCACCTCTGTGGATCAGCCGACGGATTAAAACAATCATTTGGCTGGAGCTAACGGCATGTCACCTCAGCAGGTGGATCGCGCGGGGGTGCGTGTTAGCATAATAATAGCACCTCCATTGATTGCGACGGTGGGATTAGCTCATTTAGACGTATGGCCCCGCTGTGCCTACTACAAACCGTGCACACCTCCGCACCGACGGCCTGACCGAGCGTTTTAGTTTGGGACCGTTGAAATTATATTTGGGGGTTTCATTTCCCTCGGTTAACACTTTCCACCCGTGCGCGTGTTTTACTCACCACATGGGGACAATTTCAGTCCCCCCTCTTTTTTTTTACATGAGCAGAATGGACACCAAAAAAAAATAAAAAATAAAAATTGGGAAAGCTGTCTTTCAATTAGCGCCGCGGGCATAGTGCGACATTCCCGTTGGCCTCAATCACCGCCTTTCTCTCCTCCTATCGCCATCAGCGCCCACCTCCAAATGAGTCTGCGGCATTGCAATAATCCCGACTCCGGTCCCTCGTTTTATTATTATTTTTGTTGTTGCAGCGACTGTGAATAATGGGAGGTGTCAGGGAAGGTCGCCAGGCAGTGACGGCAGCACAGGGGCTCCGAGCGCTGTTTTGTTCGGCTCCAGTACATCTTGTAATTAGCTGTTCCCGCAGAACTTCCCCCTGACCGCGCGCCGCGTCCGCCGGAGCGGCGGTATTTCAAATTACCGAGGTATGAAATGCATTCCACTTGGCGATATTGTTTCAACCAGGCCCATTTAAATAGGGAAATGTGTATTGTTTTCATTTTTTGTAGTTATCTTTTTTTTTGTAGTTTTTTTTTTTGTTTATTTGTTTATTTATTTTTCAGCCAATCTGCGCGAGTAGTAATTGTCTCCAGAAGAAATGTGTTTGCCACTGCGGAGAGACTTCAACTTTCAAAGCTGAAACTTTGCTCGCGCGCACCACGGGCCTCGCCGCTGCCGTCCCTTTGAACACCTCTCGCTGGTAATTACATCATTCATTAAATCATGTACAATATTGATGTTTCCAATGAACTAGTTCAACATAATTCAGCCCCGTCGCTGGGAATAACATCCTCTCTTATGACGGCAAAGGAATTCGTTTGAGATGTCGGAGAAGTCGAATAATTACACTTGGTGATTCCAACTGACTAACCGACTGTGTCCTAATACGGCGTGTTCGTTTCATGCTATTGAACAGGGAGCTCGCAGTGCTTCCAAACGAAACACGTTCTGTAGTTTTGCGGCATCTTCTAACCGTCAACCCAACCCAACCATACCGCCCCCCCCCAACACACACAAACACACACACGCACAGCGAAGCGAAGATTAATTAGTGGTTGTTCCAAATGGCGGCGGTGGCGGTGTATCTTTGGAGTGCCATCGCGAGAAAAATGTCACCAATGGAGATAAGGGTGGTGGCTGCTTAATGAATCCCAGCATGGAATCACCCCAAAAACCGCAGCCTAGTGATTAGATGTGAACACAAGACAGCTCGCGAGGCAACAAACAGTGATTAGTGTGGAATTGTAATCCGGTAACAGGCAAACACAAGTCTGCACCGTGAAGGGATCCATTGAAGTCGGGGGGGGTTTTACTGAAGAACACTTGATGCGCACTACCGGTGAAGGGTCTCAACTCTGCCACCTCTGCCGATCAATAGCTTCTTTGCGCGTTTATTTTTGGAAAGTCAAACATATTGTTCCTTTTTTTCCAAGAGCCTCACAACAACAAGCCCTAATCCTGATTCATTATTTTTGTCGGGTGTCTCAAATAGTGAGCAGCGAAGCCATGTCCACTTTCTGTATGCCAAACCACAATGGGCTAAAGGGAAGCAATTATGGGGATAGGAAAAAGGAAAAGTGTATGCGTGGGGCCCCCATTCATGGCCGCACGCCAACCAACAGATTTTATCTGATCACCTGATCATCTCATACGCCCCCAAACACCACACCTCGTTTGCTGATTGGCTACTTTATCCCAATTGTCAAATGCTTGGGCAGGGATATAAAAAAAAAAACTAGACATATGTGCAGGTATGGCCATATGGCCGACCCCAGTTTCCCCTTGGGAGCCATTTTACTGATGACACAGCATTCCCCAGGGGCTCATTAGGAGTACCATTTAGGCGATGGAGGATTTGCTTAAAAGCACATGAAAGTGATCAGCTGGGTGCATACAAGCACTGCGGCCCTGCTCCTCTTGCCCAGCAATACAGGACAGAGTACACCCCCCCACCTCCCCTGGTTCCCTGGGTGGAGATGTTAGCATAGTGGTTGTCATGTGTCATGGAGTGTGTGTGTGTGTGTGTGGGGGGGGGTGTCCATGGCAACCCAGCATTCTTCTTTTGTCGTAAACCGAGGAGTTATTTGTGGGTTTGCACGATGGGACCCCTGGTTGAAGGCGTTGGTATCTGAGCTTCAAGATCCGTCTCAGGGACTCAGCCCAGTTAAACTACTACAAGGACTCTTGCATACAGCGCATCTACCTGGCGATAACGAGGGGGAAAAAAAGGGCTTCAAGTGTAGGAGACAGAGAAACCTGCTGGTGAATAAAACATAAAAATAAAAGTCATGAAGACAAACTGCGTTAACATCCATATAAACTACAGCTATAAAACTATAGCCAGCGCCAGCAGCCTACTACGTCCTCTGATATTTAACAACAGTCGTAGAGCTGTTGATCATCTGATTGGCCAAACACAATAAAGATCAATCCACTGATTGGTCATTGGAAAGCAGTGGGCCACTAAAACCAAATCTGACTTGTGTGTTTATTGGAAGCCAGCAAAGCAACTCTTTAAAAAGGAAAAAAGGGAGCCATTGCCAAAGCAATAATGAAACATTTCTGTAGCTAGTGTTTTGAACGACAATTGTCCTCCTGCTACGCTTAAAAAGCAAATCAAAACGTGGTGCTCTAAGGTACAAGGAACATGTTTATCCTTCATTACCCATTTAATGAATTGCAATACGATGCTCTCAATGTTGTACGTTGAGAGCATCTTGGGAAAAGCCATTGTGAAATTTTGCAACTAGATCCATTCCAGTGCGTTTGTCACTGAATAACTAATTGAACTAAGAAGCTGCATTAGGTCTATGCTATGGCTGAGTTGTGGGGTCCATATGTTATATTATTCTTCTTTGAGGGCATAACACTATGCAGATAATAGAGACGCTCACCCTTGGACCTTTGAACGTTTAACTTAAAAAACATCCTTATTTTGAATGCAACAAATTGTGCTGTAGGCCTAGGACTCAAGTACAGCCTCACGAAAACCACAGCCGTTCAGACTTTAATTGGCAGACAAAGGGGCATCTTGCATACAAACACAAGCAAGGTAAATCACTGCATTTGTTCATAACAAGAGGTTCTCAATTTGGTCTTCCACAGTGACAAAGGACTATGTAACGATCTATTTAAAGAAACAAAAATGTGGGCAAATTATTGAATATGGCATTTGTTGTTTTAAATCCTTTGAAATTACTATTCCCCGGATATTCCCATAATGACTATAAAATACAATTATGTGCTTTGAAATCTACACTGCATACACTGCAAGTCAGTAGGACTTGAACGCAAAATGATTATTAACTTGACAATGCAAAACCAGATGACACCGTACATTGTGTCCATATCTCTTTTTACGCCTTGTAATCAGTGAGTCAAGAGATGTATTTCATCAGTCTTCAGTCACTTTCAAGAGAAATATGGGTCACATATTACCGGCCAACCAAAAAAAAAAAAAACTAGAACACCATGTTGGGTCGCAGTCTCTCTGCCCTCGCTCTCTCCCCTCATCTGCTCCACTTTCTTTTAATTAGCCTCTACAGTGAGCGCATGCTGGACGAGAGGTCTGTGCGGGAGCCAGATGTTAAAGAAGATTCGGGGCCCCGCAGGGGAATGTTTATGTGTACAACAAGGGCCGAAAACAAGCTTGTTTATCGGCAGACATTTTGTTTTGCCAAGTTTGTGAAGAAGTCTGGATGTGAAATGCAATTTATTGGGAGAAATGCACGATTTAAAAATATATATATAAAAAAATTGTATTATATTTTCTGAAAAAGCTGTCAATATATTTTTTTCCTGACTAGTAGGCCTACGTATGGCACAATCAATGAAAACGTGATGAAATACATATTGATGAATCAGCAAAAAAAATTCTAATGTCTATAATCTTCCCCCGCTTTACCATTACAGAGCGTAGCTAGTTAATCATGAGATCGACATGCAAGCCACTTCTAAGATGATTCATTTAGCTTGGGTTCGACACGCCACAGGGTCACAGTAAAGCAGCATGAGGAGGGGGGGGGATGAGAGAAAGACAGAAAGAGACCGAGCTAGATGGAGAGAGATAATAAAGAGGGAGCTGGAGCGATGCGTCGCTATGCATTTGCCGCGAACCTCCGATAAGAAAACTGTCACGACTCATAGTCTTGCAAATATGTATGCTTGGGTTTTTTGTACCATGAGTAAGCCCCACGTTTCAGTGCTTTTGCCAAACACAAATTCCAGGTTAATCAAGGAAAAGTGACTAACAAAAACACAAGCACACGTATACAGCCATAACACTTTTTAAGACTTCTGCATTTGTCAGAATTTTTTTTTGTTATCGTACAGTCACTCTTGAGCACAATTTTGTTACCTTTTTTATATAAGATCCATTGCACAAGTTATCAACTTGTTCTGAAGTGTCACACACTGTGCAGTAAAATATAATTCGGCTTCTGGCATGACTATTAAACACACTAAAAAACAGACTACAGTCTAACAATGTTATTTCAAAATGAGTAAACATGGACACTTATGGCGTGTTCATACCCTGAATAGTTGATGCAGGTACAAAAATTAACACAAAATACACAAGTGTGATTATTATTCAGTGACCCAGTTTCACTGGTGAAAAGAAAATTATGTTGTTTTTTTATTATGATCGTTTCCTCTCTGCAGGGAAGAAAGTTGTTTCATCCCTTAATGAAAAAACAAACAAACCAAAAGGCTCCTGCTATGAAAAGAAAGTTGACTACCCAGGACGAAAAACAATATATACAGGAATTTTTTTTATTTTTTTTACGTCACCCACATCCTCCTCTAGTCTCTTAGCACAAACAGAGGAAAGGCACAATCACATTAGCATGAAGTCAAATCTCCCTTTTGTGAAATGCCAATCCAATTAGCACTCACTCGTTTAGCTCCCCATTCGCCAAAATTGAGGCTTTTTAGCATTTCGTACAAGGGATGATGTGCAGTAAAATAGGTATTTAGGAAACAGCCACAGCCCTCAGGGCTATCCAAACTGGGTGGCCAAAGAAGCTAGCTCATAAAAACAGTGTCTCAATAAACAGTGTCCCCAGCGAGGACAGCTCTTGATCAAACAGGATTACTGAGGAAAGGGTTTTTTTTTGATTTTGAAGACGGACAAAAGAGTCATATTTAACCTTTGGGATATCGGCACAGTCAGCAAGTCATGTCATTATGGTTATGAGTCTGAAATTGCGTAAAAAATATTACCGCAATACAATTTTGATAACCCAATAGAAGTCTAGCTAGCCGATGCTATTATGTAGCTAGCCAGTTCTAGCCAACGTTTATGGGGGCTAAAAACAGTTTTACAATATCACAGGAATAGGCCTCGAGGGAACCCTATAAGGCTAAACGACGGCAATAATCTCTTGGTTTTCCAACGGGACAGGAAGTGTTTCTACTCCTAATGGAGGGGTTTCCCCTTGGTTTGAGTAGTGGTCATTGGTCCGGTACATCCAAGTCATGACTTATTACGAAAAATGAATTATCCTCTAGGCGAGTGCCAGGGGGCACTTTGTCCACTTTTTACAACCGCAGAGGAACTGCCCAATCCAGCAAGGGTTTATGGCCTACTCCAACCAATGAGAAATGCCAGAGTTGTCTTGACTTGTTTTGCTTTTATTGTTGTTCCTTGAATTTATATTACTGCCTGGGAGAGATATCCCTGCAGACCTCAGACGATATTTCTCCATTATTGTTCTAACAAACTCTCGATAAGCCGCCTTCCCCAAATACAATACATTAATTTCTCTATGCGTACGCCAACATGTACAACTTTGTTCACCTTGAACAAAAATGAGGATCCACACTCCACACGGAAATACTCATTAATGCTTTCCCTCTCAGACTTATTTAATACATAAACAGGCCTCTGTCCCTTGGGCAAAAAACGAATCAGACCACCAGACCCAAACTCTTAATAAACGTCCATTTAAATCCACCCCTTTCTTCCCGGCTACAATTACAAAGCACAGCTAGTAAAATCGTCTTCAGACATAGTTTCCACATTCCTCTTTTAGAGCCCCAGATCCTTTATCTGAAGGCATCAGTCTGCCTGCCTGTGTGTGTGTGTGTGTGTGTGTGTGTGTGTGTGTGTGTGTGTGTGTGTGTGTGTGTGTGTGTGTGTGTGTGTGTGTGTGAGAGAGAGAGAAAGAGTGTGTGTGTTTGAATGAAAGCGAGAGAGAGATAAAGCAAGACAGAAGAAAGGAAGGAAGAGAAAGAAAGAGTTTGTGAGAGAAAGAGAGACACGAAGAGTGTGTGTGTGAGAGAGAAAGTGTGTGTGTGTGTGTGAGAGAGAGAAAGTGTGTGTGTGTGTGTGTGAGAGAGAGAGAGAGAGAGAGAGAGAGAGAGAGAGAGAGAAAGAGTGTGTGTGTTTGAATGAAAGCGAGAGAGATAAAGCAAGACAGAAGAAAGGAAGGAAGAGAAAGAAAGAGTTTGTGAGAGAAAGAGAGACACGAAGAGTGTGTGTGCGAGAGAAAGTGTGTGTGTGTGTGTGTGTGTGTGTGTGTGTGTGCACCATACGTACATATGCACGTGTGCGTGCATGTATGTGCGTTTATGCTGTGCACACACCTGCATGCATGTACGCGTGCGTGCCTGCATGCGTGTGGTGCGTACGCCCGCCCGCCCGCATGTATTTATGTATGTGTGTGTGCGCGCGCACTTTCCTTGGCCCTGGAGCCATTTTCCACACGAGCAACCGTGAAGTCATATTGACACTAAACATATGGTCCTGCCTGTTTGGAGATACACTCGGCGACTCCCAGCGCTTTGACTTGTCTTAATGAATAATGCCGCAGCGGATTCCCACGTCTGGAACCAGTGGCGTTTCTATCCAGCAGCAAACTGACGAAGCCTTGCACGCATGAATTAGTGCTTCGGAAATTAGCATTTTCATAGATGGTGCGAGGAAAACAGCAGTTGGTAGGTTTTTTCTGGCCATTTAAAAAAAAAAAAAAAAGGTTTTCTTCATTTGTGATGGAGGGATGCAAGGCAAAAACATAATTTAGGAAAAGATAAGACGAAAAAGAGGGAAACTGAGAACAGAAAATTGAGCTGGTCTCATTTGTATTTAAGAGTCCAATTGCATGTGGATTAACGCAACGTTACAGTCAGGGAGGGAGAAAAAAACGGTAATCATAGCATAGTTGAAAGCTTGAAAGGTTTGAGTGAAATCAACTGTAATTTAGCCCACTTAACCGCAATCGCCGCCGACGTATCCCTCTCGTCTGTAGCGGAGAGTCTCGCCGCAAGACGGGAGCGGCTTGAACGGAAGCTAATCCTAAGTGACAGAATAGGTAATGAAAATAATGAGATCTCATAAATAGCATTGGGGACGCACACAAAAAAAGAAAGAAAAAAAAAAAACTTCCGCTTCTTGTCAGACAAGGGTAGCTATTTGCATCCAAGGGCCTAATTTCATTGACCTCCACCGTGCGTGGGGTTGCAGCGCCCGGAGGCATTCAAAGAGGCCATCCTTGTTGAGGAATATAATGACATGCTATAGTGCTCGCTCTCTCCCTCTCTCTCTCCCCCCTTCCCTGGAGCTGTAACTCTCTACCGTGTCCCTCAGCTCGAGGTCAAGGGTCAGGGGAAGAGGTGAAATGAGCTCTGGGAGCCTGAGTTTTTCTTTTTTGTGTATATATATATATATATATATATATATATATATATATATATATATATATATATAACAAGGGGCCGTCTACAACTTAACGGCAGCAGCAGAGCAATGGAGAGTGGTGAATTTCAAAAGACATGGAGAATGAGTAATCTAGTGAAGGAAGTGTGTGCCTGTTCTGGGGAATATATGTCATTGGGACATTTCCTTTCAGTAGCTTTATATTTGTATCTATTTCAGTTGGGTTTTATTACACAAAAGAGTGAGAAGATATTGGCACCGAATGTATATGCTATTCATTACATGTAAAAACTGTAATTTTGTTAATACTTGATCTAGCAGTGATGTAATTATCATTTGCTTACACAATTACAATGTTATAGTCAGTGAGCCTCCCCAGGCTTAATGTTACATGTTATTGTCACTATAGTGGCACACTTCACATAAAATGATTTATGTGAATTCTGATTACTCTAATCACTCATCGAATTACATTTTACAAAATAATTGTATATAATTATGTGGGTATAACATGGGTTACAGCATACTAAAACTGCCAGTGAGAACGTGGATGATTATAAACCCTGCCACCGCATGCCTCCAAAATGTTTTACCCTTTTTGTTTGTTTTGTTGAATTAATTTATTCGTTCATTTCAGTTCTCACTCAGTGAAGTGACTCGACTTTCAGCAACTCCATTTTGAAAACGTATACCTCCAAGGCAACCCCTCATCTCCACGGCGACCGGGCCTCACGCAGACACAGGCAAGACAGGGCGGTATGGTAAAGGTGCAGGTTAACTGACAGGCCAGATGGTCCCGTGTTTCCCGACAAAGTCACTTTGCCCCTCCGCCCACTCAAGTTCCCCTCACCCCTCTCTCAACCCCTCGATGCAAAGTCAAGTCAAAGAGTACAAGCCAACACAGCAAAACAAACAAAAAACGCACAGCGGACAGTTGCTTGCTGTGTGTTTTAATGCAGCGGAAAACCTGAGGCACACTGTTGGAGGAATGAAAAAAGTGTGCGGGAAAAAAGAGGCAAAGTTTTCATGCGCCGCTCTCACAGTTTTTAAGTAATGGCAGTGAAACCTGATCATATCAAAGTCGTATCTACAACTTTGGCTGCCACTGCCGTGAACCCTGAGCCGAGAATAGTCCAGAAAACGAGCGAATCACCACTGTAAACTGCACTTTCATCAGAATAACCCTCAAAGTAGAAAACCAAGCTCAGCACATTAATAATTGGAGTCCCGCCACGTCGAACGGGGCGAGCTAATTTTTACAACGTTATCCTTGTTCCGCCGAAGCACATGCCAGTGGTTCCATTTAACAAGTTTACTAAAAAACGACCCAAATCAATTTGGCGTGTGCAACGCACCCACTTTACCGCCTGCCTGCCCGCCGAGACGAATTAGACAAACATAGGTATACGAATACACACACACACACACACACAATCCGAGAGAGAGCGCAGATAGATATTGATGAGGGTGCAATACCAATTGGTGTAGTTAATGCCCAGGTTATATCAGGGGGACACGGACACAGAGCTGTGGGTCATTCATCACCAGCGTGCGCCTGCCTATTCTCACCGGCCATTGAGCCATTTAGAAATTCAGAAAGGAGGCTGGATGGGATGAAACCTAATTGCAGTCCGAGACCACTGACCCCCAGCCCCTCGACACCGAGCGGGAATAAGTCAACACCCTTATTTATGACATTCGACGTCACGCGTTAAAAACAGGGGAAGAGTAAAAGGGCAAAAGCATCTTGACGCACACACAGAATTCAACCATACTCACGGACCACACATTAAATTGACAAGGCATGCATATATCATTTAAAACACAGTGGACCGCCCCCGTGATCCGCTGTGCTGCGGGAATGGTTGCTGTCCATGGTGCTGAAAAGCTTTCCCGCTCCCCTTGTGGGAGGAAGGCCCCGCCGCCTGTCGGAGTCACGTCAACGTCTGTCCGGCCTTCACATAGTGAGGGGGACATTTGCAAGGCTTTCGCTCAACACAAAACAAATCAAACCCCGGGCCGAAACCGAAACAATGCAATAACAAAAACCCACCCGAACTGATACCGCAAGAAAATAAATAGCCATGAGCTTGTAATCGCTGTTCAGATCACTCGGCGTGAATGTCAACCAATACGCCTTTGTAGATGTACGCCATTTAAAATGTCTCTCGGTTGGAGAGACTAACTGCCAGCATCGCCTTGCTCTTTTACAATAAAAACAAGATATGTCTATTTTTTTGTTTCAGTTTAAATAATACATTCAAGCATTGAGAACAAATATGTGCTCTCGTTCTGTGCCACAGGACACATTTGTGAGTTACATTGACATTGGTTTGCTTTCGCAAGTGAGAATAAATGTTTTCTCCTGCTAGACGTGTGCGTCACCACTTGTATTGTCCTGTGTGCAAAATATTAGTTCTGTCAGTCCGTCTGTCCATCCATCCCTTCATCTAGCCATCTATGTATTTACTTTTATTATTATTCATTTCAGCAGACGCTTTTATCCAAACACTCATTTATTTTTATGGACACAGGCAGGAGTTAGGCATCTCTCTCCCTCTCCCTCTCTCCCCCCCCCCCCCCCCCCCCCCTCCTTGAGATAAGATATATATATATATATATATATATATATATATATATATATATATATATATATATATATATATATGGTGGGTGTTGCAGTGGTGGGGTGGACGTGAATAGAAGTGTGCTTAATTGAAATCGTATAAATGTCAGGCAGGGAAGGGAGACGCCTGCGGAGGAGGAGGAGGTGAAAGGGTTTGAGGAGCAGGAGGTGAAAGGGTTGGAGGAGCACATGGGGCGCAATGGAGGAGCAGACGCCCCGGGACTACCAATGAACACTCATTACGGGAGGAGGGAGGGACAAACGGAGAGAGAGAGAGAGAGAGAGAGAGAGAGAGAGAGAGAGAGAGAGACATAGCGTGAGAGTTGGAGAGACAAAGAGAGAGTGAGACAGGGAGGGAGAGAAAAAGAGATGAAAAGGGGGAGGGGGGAAAGAGAGGGAAGAAAAGGCAACAAAGCAAAGGCAAAGAGACAGTTGGGGAGAGACTGAGACAGGGAGAGACAAAGATAAAAAGATGGAAGTAGGGAGGAAGCGCCATGAGAGGATAAAAAACGGGAGGCAACGAGGGCAGATTCGAGGGGGGAGAGAGGAAAAGGGGGACAGAGACAGAGCGGACAGAGAGAGAGAGGGAGGCAAAGAGAAAAAGCAGATGGATGGATCGACACAGAAAAGAAGAGAAGAAGGAGAAGACAGTGGATGAGATGAGATGAGAGAGGAACGTCTGGAAATCAGAAAATAATCGCAACACCACTGACAGATGGCCACACAGTACACAGACAGTTTGTGGCAGAACTACCGATTCGCTGTAAGACCGACCTTATCACGCATATACACATGTCGATACGGCATTAGCAAATGTGGGAAGAACACATGCCTAGTGTTTGTATCCAAAGAGACAAGGCCGACATGCAGAATCGAGTGTTTGTTTCCAAAAAAGAGACAGACTATCATTTATATTTAAACTGAAACAGACTGATGATTCTAGTGTTTGCATTCAAACACAAGATTAGACTGTCTTAGTATTTATAGCCAAAGCGAGACAGACGGATACATTAAAACGTCGAGATAGACGGCGACAAACTCTCCCGGCAAATTTTCACACAGTGCACAGTTAGCACAAAACTCAGTGTTTCTCCCGTTGGCCCCGCTGATTGCTTGGCTAGTTTGTTTTTTTTGCAGCAAATATTTTAGCTGCTCAGCATTTACAGACAAATTGGTATTAAGGTCCACTGCCCAGTCCGTTTCCGCTTTGTCCCAACAGACCCCGACACAGGTGTTGCGCACTAATTACTGGTCTGTCCCCTTGCATGTCCCAGGGCATGGGTAGTGGACGCTTCTCACCAAGCCATTGCTGGTGCATTAACACTCATGAATTAAACACCTGCCCATCTACCCCATGCAGGCACGTGCAGAGGGGGGGGCTATGGGTGCCCGAGCCCCTGCCCTTTTCCCTCTGAAGGACCAAAGTGCCCTTTTGAGCGGTCATTTAAATTTTCTATGCGTTGTAAAATTACACATGAACAATTAAACATTAAAATGTGAATCAATCGCGCAACAGAAATCCTCCGGTAGCACCCCCCCCCCCCCCCCCGCTCAACAATCGCGCAATAGAAATCCTCCCATTTTTGATTTTGAGCCCCTGCCCCTCAAAGGGTCTCTGCACGGCCCTGCCCCCATGTTAATGTTGGGGACCACACAGCTCTGTGAAAAAGAGTCCATGGTCACTGTGTGTCATCGTCGCCACGTCGGTCTACTATCAGTGCCCTGGTACACACAATGATTTCGTACCGCGATGACCCCTCCGTGAAAAGGGTCTAATGAGAGACATTCTGGGTTAATATGGTGGCAAATTAAATGAATTGAAGGACATGTCAACAATAGTGAATGAGTCGGTTTGGTGATGTATTTTACTTCAGTGTTTGATGTGTGTACATACATCTTGTGTACAATCATTCTTCAGACTTATTTTCTCATTTAAAGTCGCCAAACAGGGGTTAATTGTGTTTAGGACACTTCGTCGGCTTAAAAACATGCTCACTTACAATCGCCATGGCAACCAGCATTGCCCGCAGCTGCATTTCTTCAGTTTTTTTTTGTTTTTTCAGTCACACTGCCTTTCGTGGTTGTCTCAGTCCATGTACCCTGCTCACAAATGGGTACCTTGGAAAGCTATGTTTTTTAGCTGGGCAAGGTATCAATGTTCTAGCCAAAAGATTACGACACAGCTGGTCTCTCTCTCTCTCTCTCTCTCTCTCTCTCTCTCTCTCTCTCTCTCTCTCTCTCTCTCTCTCTCTCTCTCTCTGGTGGGACCAATTCTTTCATTGTTGGTTGCTGAGTTTGAATTGGTGTTCTTAGGTTGTGGTCTGACGATAGCATATAAGCACTCCACCAAAGAGTGTGTGTGTGTGTGTAGGGGTGTGTTTCGCCATTTACACAGAATGGCTCACTGTACATTTTACCCACACCAGAAATAATGAGATACTTGTGGCTTTACAATGCAGATCAGATATGCTGATTGGACGCCGGTAGATAAGCGGTTATAAAAAGTGGTGATGGCATCATGCTGATGGAAAACGAAAACGACGCATCAGATTCCACGTGCCGGGTCTATTTTTTCCTCTCGATGACAGGTAGGGAGGGTGGCGCGTTAGCAACATACACTGTGGATATGTGCGCGCACGCACGCACGCACCACGCACACACACACACACACGGGAGGGTATGAAATGCAATCAGGTCAGAGCGAGCCAAAGTGGCTGGTACAGCTTTTTCAACTTGTGCTCGTCTGTACAAAGCAACATGACCGAGTGCTTCAGAAATATGCGCGCACGCGCACACGCACACACTCTACGTGCCCAAATGCATGCGCACACACACACCCACACATGCCATGTCTGCACATTACACTGAATTTGATTTGAAGGTGTGCATTCTAATGACATGGTGGTTGCAGAAAATAATAACCAGAGAGGTTATTTTGCCGCCCCCATATTAACATTGGCAAGGCAGGCAGGTGTTTCATTTGTGTGTGTCAGAGCTCCAGCAACGGACCCTTTTCACAGAGGCATCATCATAGGACAAACACTGGTGTGGAAATCACTCACAACCCACGGTATAGTCCACTATCGCATCTCCCAATGCATTTTGAAAAGTAATGTACAACCGACGGTCACTAACCAAGCACTGTATACCGTCATGCATTGTGCTGCAAAATAAATGGCAGACGGACGAGAGAGCGCATCCATGGAGGAGAGAGAGCAGCGCAGAGCAGACGTTGATCTGGCACATTTTTAATTATGCCACAGCAATGACATAATGAACGGCGACCCGAATAGTGTCCGAAAGTGTTTTTTTCATTTTGCTGATGAACTCACTATATAGTCCTCTACATAAAGCTCCCTAGATAGTGAGTAGGGAGTAGTGAGCTCTATATAGTCCTCTACATAGACCTCCCTAGATAGTGAGTAGGGAGTAGTGAATAAGTGAATGTGTGTTATGTGTGCTACGATGACACCTCGGTGAAAAGGGGTCCATTTACCAGTTTAGGAGGTAGTGAATCTTAGTAATGTGCTTTGAAATGAGTTTTCTAAACAGTTTGAGCACATTGAAAAGGACAAATACAATGTGTCCGTCTTACAAATGCTGTCCTTACATTAAACACATGAATGTGTCTTTAATGACAATGAACCCACCCTTCCCTCTCCGTACTTTGGGTAGGGGAAATAGGTGTTCGACCCCTGAAGGCCCTCTAAAGTAGTTGTTGATGGAGTATCAGTTTCCAATCCTTCTCAAATGGCCCATGAAATAAGTATATTTAATAAGCACATCAACCCTAAAGGTGGCTTTAAAAAAACCCACCTCTATACCATTTCAAAATAAATTGAAAATCACAGGCAATCACTGATTCATAACCTCGCGATGGTCACACGGTTGTTAACATTAAGTGAGTGGTTCACATGTTTGCACAAACACACAGACACACATCTGTTTTCACAGACTTGCGAGGACATTTGGCCTCGTAGGGACCTTTAAATCCATGTGGAATAATGTGTGCATCAGGGCACACACATACTATGTAGCTGAATCCATGTGGTGTAATTGTGGCAGAATAAATCTCCTCAGAGAGTGTGTGTGTGTTTGTGTTTGTCCATGTGCGTAGTCATCGCATCGCTCCGTGCACAGGCCTGGCCGCCCGCTAGCGTACATGCACGCCAAAAAATGCATGTCAACACGCACAAGTGTGTGTGTGTGTTCCCTCGGGAGTGCCTAATTATCGGTAGGCATGCGGATTCCCCCCCGATACTGCAAAACATACACACACACACCCACAACCTGAGACCCACACACACAACATGACACACAAACACATCATCTCTTCTGTCGCCAGGAGAGCAGCAGGAAGGGGTTGATCGCTGGTCTCTCTCTTCCCCCCCCCCCCCCCCCCCCCTGGGAGACCCCAACTCCTCTCCTCATCCTCCATGCCCTCTGCTGCTTCTGCTCCTCGTCCCACCGGGAGAAGAGAGCGAGTGGGGGGGGGGGGCAGGGAGTAGGAGAGGGAGAGAGAAAGAGAAGGGTAGAGAGAAAGAGAGGGAGAGGAGGAAGTAAACAGTATACATTGTGATCATATTGTGGGGGGAGGGAGGGAGGGGGAGAGAGAGAGACAGAGAGAGAATTTGTACGAACATATACGTTCTCATCTCCCTATAGTTCCTTATGGTACCCTTGACTCTGTGATGCATTAGTTTTTTATTTGAATGCTTTATTTAAATTACATTGTGTTTTCCGATTAGCGACATCGTTTGCGAGTAGCTAAAGATTACATTGTGACCCTTGGAGCTGTGGTCAAAGCGGGCAAGGCAGCCATTCTAGGGTTCAAGTCGGTGAAATGGCCACTTTTAATTAACACAAAATCAATATTATGATTATCAATTCAATAATAATGTGGTAATTCCTACAAATTGTGAACACATGATTAACAAACATCTCTTTGTTGCAAAAAGACACAAAGGCCGCAATAGTCCTGCAGTCATGCAGTGTATGCTAATGCACTAATAACACATATGCATGTACTGCACATGTTTGCGTGCATGCATCCCCCCCCCCCCCCCCCCCCCAACAACTTACACAGCATCATAAGCAGTTTAGAGTAATTATGCAAAAACATGCATGCGCAACGGCGTCGAAGACCCGCCTCTCTCTGTCTCTCACCGCAGAAGATCAAAGACAAGCACAACGCGAGAATAACGCAGGCGTAAACAACATTTGTGTGTACAGTTTTTAGATAACAAAACAAGGGGAATAAGTGAATTATGTCCGCTGGTGCACACGCCGCCGGCGTGGTCTCAAGGAAAGTCATGCAGACACAAAAAAGGACGACTCCATGGTCCCCTGAGAACCGACGGACCTCGATGCTCTCTTCCTTCTACTGCGTTTCTCCAACCGACAGATAACACCGACAAATACGCTCTGTCCGTCCGAAATCGGCAGACAGCGGGTGAGGCGAGTTAATTAATGTTTAGGGCTCGAGACTCATCTCATCACTCGTCTTACGGCATCAGAAAAAAAACTCAGAGCGAACCTTAAACCCCCTTCCCACCTCCCCCCCCCCAGCCCCCTCCCACCCACCCCCCACACAGCCCTCCCCCAGCGAGATCTCTCAGGTCGGTTTCTCGCCAACTTACTGTACCTGATGTAAAATACCTCGGCCCCCTGAATCATTCATGAGCACAGTGGCATGTGCCTGCCGTGTGTGTGTGTGTGTGTGTGTGTGTCTGTGTGCCTACGTGTGTGTGTGTGCCTACGTGTGTGTGTTTTTTTTTTCCGTCTTTGGTATGCAAATGAGCGGTGGATATGTAAAATAGGTAACAGCTTGTTGGACTCGGGGCTGGTAAGAGAGGAGTGTGCGTGTGTGTGTGTGTGTGTGTGTGTGTGTGGGGGGGGGGGTTATGGAATGATCAATAGTGCCGATGTCCCAGAGGGAGAGAGGGAGGGAGCGTGGGTTTTTTTTTTTTGGCGCATGCATGCAGGCGGGCGTCCGCAGCATGTACACATGTTGGGTGTCAGATCTCATAGATAATCACAGCACATACTTATTCCATTTGTCACACCGTTCAATATGCATGCCCTAGCGCTATTTATTCAACATATACTTGCGGCAGTGCTGCATGGACAAGGGCTAGAGATGCAGTGGGCGATGGGATAACATTGACATTGATTAAGCCTAATATATATATATTCAGTGTGTATTCATTTCAGCAGCGATGGCACTCCTTGCCATCCCCTAGGAGGAAGGAGGGATCCCTCTTCTGTGTTCCTTCTTAAGGTTTCTTCCCTTGGGTTTGGGGGGGGGGTGCAGGTGACACAAGTGTGGCACATAACGCTAACTACGGGTCTGCTCCTTGTGTGTACCAGGGCACGGGTAGTAGACTTTACTAGTGATGAAGACACACATTGAACCATGGACCCTTTTCACAGAGCCGTCACAGCGGGGTGAACACGGGTGTAGCCCCCCACATTAACACTGGGTAGGTACTGGTAGTCAGGTGTTTTCATTCGTGTGTGACACAGCACCAGCAATGGTCCAGGTATGTGTGTTATCTTCACTAGTTTAGTCTACTACCCTGGTACATAAAAGTAGCAGACCCATAATGAGTATTACGTGTATTACTACAATGATGCCTCTGTTAAAAGGGTCGATTCAGTTTCAATAAGCGGAGGACAGGTACAGATTCAGGGTAAGCGTATCCGGGCCGTTCATCGTGGTACGGATGGGCGGTACTGGGGAAACGGAACGGCAGCCATGTTAGTTCTGACGCTCTCCCCCTCTCCTCCCTCTCTGTGGGTTTCTCCCTGCCAGCTGAGGGGTATCAATCAGCTCCTGTAATAAGCAGAGCGGCTAGGCTAGCTGTGCTATGTTAGCGCCCGCCTGCACCCAGCCGTGGGAGGGGAAATAGATCGCTGTCAATCAAAAGCATCAGGGAGGAATACTGGGGTGGGTGAAATTCTCGGCTGGCGGCACACACACACACACACACACACACGTGTTTGCCTCCTAGGCAAAAGGTTCTGGATTCGAACGCGCTTTTCGTGTTCCCCAACACTGAACTGCTCCTTCATTGGATAAGTGACTCGTATAGTAAAACCTAAAATTACGAGTTTGATGTAATTACTGCCAAGTCATGCTTCAGGTTCATAATCTGCCACTTCACTCTGTGTGTAGTCTGCAGCAGCACAGTCTCTGACGTCCTGAATGTGTGTCCGTTCATACTACAAAGCCTTTAACATTCCTGCCGAGTCTCTCTCTCTCTCTCTCTCTCTCTAAAAAGGGACAAATTCTTTCATTGTTGGTTGCTGAGTTTGAATTGGTGTTCTTAGTGTGTGGTCTGACGAGAGCATATAAGCACTCCACCAAAGAGTGTGTGTGTGTGTGTGTGTGTGTGTGTGTGTGTGTGTGTGTGTAGGGGTCTGTTTCGCCATTTACACAGAGAATGGCTCACTGTACATTTTACCCACACCAGAAATAATGAGATCACAAAGATCACTGCCTTTAGAAAACAGTTATTCTTGCGATTTCACGACCTGTATATTGTCCATGGTAACAGCGTGTGTTAAGAGGCATAGCAACGTCTTCATTTCTCTTCGCCTCTCTTTATATATATATATACACAGTATATATATATATATATATATATATATATATATATATATATATATATATATGCTGGTGGTTAAGACCAAAATATCCACCTTTCATTTTCGACTCGTAGATTTACAGCATGCTCTCCACCAACGTGGAGGTAATAAGGATAAAGAAAGTATTGGCCGATAAAAAGGAAGAAAAAAGCATGATTAAAGGAGATTGAGATTATTCCCGTTAAGCTCATTAGCTGGTGCAGGCTACGTCATTAGCTTACGTGCGTTACGTGCATTCACCATCAATGTCGCATGCCCGAAGGAGAGGCTAACGTGAGCGTATTTCAGCTAGCATCATATGCGTCATAATCCCTCCTGCTGAAAACAGCTAAAGACAAAAGCAAATAAAAATAAATAAAAAACAAATAAATCACAACAGATATTACAAATTTTACAAGCAACGACGAATCACCACGTTCCAAAAAGGAAACGGAAAACGGCATTACCCTTGGACTTCGACGAAAAGGCACTGATTGGATCGAACTTACCGCTGGGCGGCGGGGAAAGAGTGACTCCCAAAGTGTTGGGAGTCAAAGCTTACAACCCGAGTTACCCTTTTTTAATTGTATTTTTCTGCGTGAAAGCACTCTATGACGCCAATAGCAGAACAGGTCTCGTTAGAGGTGAAGCGGCTGTGAAAAAAGCCTAGCGGAACCGGAGACCCCGTTGGCTTGTGCCTCCGACTTCAATAGGAGGGATATACTGTACACTGTATGCACACACTTCACACCGGATGAATATTGAATGCATGATTCCAATTGAATTATTGAAAAAATAATAATGTGTAGCCTTTGTAATTGGCTGCTTGCACTTACTGGCAGGTGCGGGGATGGTTTCGACCTCTTGTGACCTCTTGATTGGGTAGTCTGTTTCCGTAGCGACAAACGAGGAATAACAAGGGGAGAGGGGAGGATCTGAGGAGTTTGTAGAAACAAAAGGAAGTAGTTTGAAGTGCGGCTTTATTATTTATGACAAGTTACTACCAATGTTAATATTATCTCAATTGGTCTTTCTGATCATTGCTTTTACTGATGTCCTTTTCTAAAATGTGTGACTGTGCCATCTCTGAAATGGTAAAATGGTAAACGGACTGCATTCATAGAGCGCTTTTTAGACCTGTGGCCACTAGAAGCTCTTTACAATTATTGCCTGGCATGCATTCACCCATTCATACACCTACGGTGGTGTTAGCCACACACAGGGTTAGGGGTCCTGTTCAGGGACACCTCGACACTTCACAGGAGGAGCCGGGGATCGAACCGGAAACCTTCAGCTCTACCTCCTGAGCCACTGCCGCCCCCCAAGTTAAAGAGCTTGTGTGCAGTACTTTAATGGCCCTTTAAGATACATCTAAAGCAGACCACTACAGTAATATACAGTATATATATATATATATATATATATATATATATATATATATATATATATATATATATATATATATGCATGGGCAATAAATAAAGTGTTGTTTTATCAACTGACAATATAGAGAGAGCAGGCATATGGTCATTTAACGGTAAACCAAGTAAAATAAGCAAAGTGATATATTCAACATAATGTAAAAGTCCAGTCCACCTACCTGACAAAACGTCCAAGATGAGGGTGCAGCAGAGCTTGAGATGGCCTCAATCCAAATGTGGAAAACTGAAAAGTACTCCATGAAAGTAAAAATATCCCATCAACATAAATAGTCCCTGATGACAAATATTTTGTTCACAATGTCCGTTGTTTAGTCAATCTAGGCCTTTTTTTAAAAGTGATTTCACTTCCCAGTTTCTTCACTGGTCTGGTCTGCTTGTGGCCTCTGTGTCCTCTCCACGAATGTCGGCCATCTTGGAAACAGGCCTCCAAAAGAAAACTCAGCTGTGGGCGTGGCCAAATGAACACCTGATTACCTCCACCTGCTTTCAATGCCTCCCTCTTCCCATCACAACACAACCCCAAACCACAAGGTTACAGTTCCATTATATTACATTAGAGTTGAGCCGGATACTCGGCTGAAACGAGTATCCGGTACGGATAAAGCACTTTTGCCGAGTACGAGTATTATACGAGTAATACGAGTCAATATCTGTGCTCGGATTGAATGAAAATCCTCATTGGGTTCTGTGATAGGCTACAGTGCCCCTCCCCCCCCCCCCCCCCTCCCCTACACAATGCAGATGTGTTGTTGTGTCGCTCTGATCACTCACACACAGAACAGCTCTCTGTCTCTCCCTCAGTCACTCAGGTTCGCGGGTCGTTTTCCGTTAATGTTTAGGGTTTCTTCAGCTTCAGGTTTGTTATTACTTAGGTTGGTACTTATGAACCAGTGGAGTTCTGGTAAACGTGGGTTCGTTCAGACGTGGTGCCGACTCGCGTTGCGTCTCTGCCTGTCGGAGATTGTTTTCTTTTTCTTTTTTTAACCGTCATCTGGCTGCCTGGCTCTAACCAGTTTTTTTTTTTGCTTCACGCACTTTCTTGCTGTATTTCGTGAAAAAATAAAGCTAGTAGTGGTATAAATATTGGAAATCAAGCTACACACACACACACACACACACACACACACACACACTCCCTGCCAGTCGTCGGAGTTTGTTTGTTTTTTTTCAATGCTGATGCTGGCCTGTAAATAGTTTTCTAATCAGTAATAAATAACAATTTCTGATCAACCCATATCAAAATAATGCTTAAAATAACATACCGGTTAAAACGAGAGTTACGGATGTAACTACGGTTCTATGAATCCTGGATGACCGCCAGAGGCGGTGCTGAAAGCACTGGATATATCCACCTCGCGCATGTGCATGTGCGAGTACCTAATACCAACATAGTCACCTGTGACCCCCACGTGACACCGGGAAGGCTATAACTTCCGGTGTCGTTAGGGGATCTGTTCCCAGAATCTTCTCGCGAAAACACAAGGATTCTGAGTGACTAGACACTCTGGCGGTCATCCAGGATTCATAGAACCGTAGTTACATCCGTAACTCTCGTTCTATTTCATCCTTACTGACCGCCAGAGGCGGTGCTGAAAGCACTGGATGACCATACCAACAATGTCACAAAGAAGCCAAAACCCACCTCACTCCTTGGAGTCAGCCGAGCTTGGCCGTAGGACCACCGCCATTGGACAGTGGTCGGCGACGTTGACACGATAAAACCGTGTGAAAGTGCCAGGCGTTGCCCATGATGCTGCAGCACAGATAGCCTCCAGGGGCACCCCTCTTAGTGCAGCCCATGAGGTTGCAACGCTTCTGGTGGAGTGGCACCTCACCCCAGATGGTGGGGGGCGGCCACTGGCCCCATAGGCGTGCGTGATGGCGTCGACGACCCAATGGGACAGTCGCTGTTTCGACAGAGCACAACCCCTGTTAGGGCCGCCGTGACACACAAACAATTGCTCTGACTGTCTGATGCCGGCAGTAGCAGCAATGTAGGCCTTAAGCGCCCGTACTGGGCAGAGCAGCTCAGATCTACCCTCCTCCGATGGGGAGTCGAAACGAGCAAGCCGGATAGGCTGGTTGAGATGGGTGCGTGAAAGCACCTTTGGTAGAAAAGCCACATTTGGCCATAGGACTACCCCTGAGCCATCAGGGTTCCACCGCAGGCACGTCTCTGCCACAGATAGCGCCTGCAACTCCCCGACCCGCTTTGCGGATGTAATGGCAAGCAGGAAAGCCACCTTCATGGACAGCCACTTTAACCCTACCTGGGTCAAGGGCTCAAACGGTGGTAGCGACATGGCCTCCAACACCAGCGGCAGGTCCCATGCTGGGGCTCTCAGGGTCCTAGGGGGACGCAGCCGCAGAGCCCCTCTAAGGAAGAGGGACACCAGCCTGTGGCACCCCACCGTGGCTCCGTCGACCCCTTCATGCCGGGAAGAAATAGCAGCCACATAGACCCTCAGGGTGGAGTGGGAGTGACCACTATCGAGGAGGGACTGCAGGAACTCCAGCACGATGGCCACGGGGCAGCGTACTGGGTCTGCTGCCTTCCCGTTACACCAGTAGGAGAACAGCTTCCATCTGTTCTCATACTGTGCCCTAGTGGATGGTGCCCTGGCGTTCAGGATAGTGTTCCTGACAGACGCCGTACAAAAGCTCAGCAGTGGGTCGGGCCCTGCAGTGGCCACACCCAGAGCTGGAGGCGGCGGGGGTCTGGGTGCCAAATTCGACCCCCCAGTTGTGACAGGAGGTCCTTCCTGTCGGGGAGGCGCCATGGAGAGCTGCAGCAGAGCCTGCGCAGCAGTGGAAACCAGAGTCTCCCTGGCCAACAGGGGGCCACCAGAAGTAGCCTGTGACCCCGCAGGAGCACCCTCTGAAGCGTGGGAAGAATCAGCGGCAGTGGTGGGAAGGCGTACAGAGGACTCATTGGCCAGTCGTGAGCCAAGGCGTCCTGCCCGAGGGGACTGGTCACCTCCGTCCAGGAGAACCAGAGGGGGCAGTGAGCGGATTCCTCTGAGGCAAAGAGGTCCACTTCCGCCCTGCCAAAGAGACCCCATATCCTCTCCACCACCTCCGGGTGAAGCCGCCACTCCCCCGGTGGGGGCTTCTGTCGCGACAGGAAGTCCGCGACCTGGTTCCGGTCGCCTGGGATGAAGACCGCCCGCACGCTGGCCAGGCGGGGATACGCCCAGGTCAGCAGGCTCCGAGATACCTGGAGTAGCCGTGCAGACCGAGTGCCCCCTTGGTGGTTGATCTGGGCAACGGTGGACTTGTTGTCCGATCGGACCAGCACGTGTTTGCCTTCTAGCTGAGGCAGAAAGTGGTTCAGTGCCAGTTGCACCGCACGGAGCTCTAGCACGTTGATATGTGCGTTGCCTTGGGCCGGCCACAGCCCCTGGGCAGTCCTGCCCTGCCACACCGCTCCCCATCCCGAGAGGCAAGCGTCTGTGGTGACCAACTCCCGACGGGACGGGATGGCACCCATGGGTATGCCGGCTGACAGATATGGCCTCCTTCTCCATGGGGATAGAGAGAGGAGGCATCGCTGCGACACCCTGACCTTCCGGTGCCTGTGCCACTTGGGGTCCAGATGGAGACTGTTCAGCCACATCTGAAGTGGCCGCAGGGACAGCAAGCCGAGAGGCACCACAGCTGAGCTGTAAGTTTGCCCAGGAGCTGGAGGACGAGAATGAACGGCACCACCGTGCCACTCTAGAAGAGGGGGAGGCGGAGGAGGATGTCGTCCACCCGCCGTGGTGACAGAGAGGCCCTCATGGCGTCTGAGTCGAGCACCATCCCCAGGTATGTGACCTGCTGAGATGGGTCCAGGTGGCTCTTCAGCAAATTCACTGTCAGGCCCAGCCGGGCCGTGTGCTGAAGCAGCCGAGCCGTATCCCGAGCCACCTGAGACTGGGACGGTGCGCAGACCAGCCAGTCGTCCAGATATGGCAGGACCTTCATGCCCTGCCTCTGCAGGGGTGCGAGAGCTGCCGCAACAACCCTGGTGAATACCCTCGGAGAGAGGGAGAGGCCGAAGGGAAGTACCCTGAACTGGAAGTGCCGGCCGCGAAAGGCAAACCTCAGGAAGCGCTGATGGTGGGATGCAATCAGGACGTGGAAGTATGCGTCCTTCAGGTCTACGGTGGTGAACCATTCGCCCCTGGCCACCACCCGCAGTGTGTCTGATGCGGTGAGCATGTGGAACGGTAGTACCTTCAGGAACTTGTTGAGTCCCCTCAGGTCGAGAATGGGATGGAATCCGCCATCTTTTTTTGCCACGAGGAAGTACCTCGAGTAGAAACCTCCGGGGTGGAGCAGAGGATCCACTGGCTCGATGGCTCCCTTGGCCAGGAGGGCGGACAACTCCTGGCTCAGAGCTAAGGCCTTCGCCGGGTCGCTGACGATAGTCATTTTGACCCGGCTGCAGGCTAGGGGCCGGCGTCGGAACTGCAATTCGTACCCTTGGGTTAAGGTGGACACTACCCAAGGGTCTGAAGTACAGGCAGCCCAGTAACTGAGCTGCTGCTGGGAAAAACAGCCGACGACCGGCCCTGTGGCCCTAGCGCCCGCCCCCCCTGGCCTCTTGAGGCTCTGGGGGGGCGTTGGTTAGGCCGTGCGGCACGTGGCTGCCAAGCGGGTGGGCGCTCGGGGGCCCGAAACCCCTCCGCAGGCTGTTGGACCGGCCTCTGAGACCTACGTAGGCCACCAGGGTAGTCAGGCTGGGCGCGCCGCTGGGGAGTAGCCACGGGGCCCCTAGGCCTGCTAGGAGCGGACATGCTCCTGTGGAGCCCAGATAGCTCCTGTCTGGTCTGCCTTGCCCGGGCAGCCCTCTCTAGCGCCTCCAGGGCAGCTGCCCCAAACAGCTCCCCTGGCTCCACTGGCACCGCACAGAGGACCTTCCTGCAGGTCTCCGTCAGGGGTGATTGCGCCAGCCAAACTTGGCGGCGAGTCTGGACAAGGGTGGACATTGTGCGCCCCAACTCCCTTGCCATGAGGGCAAAAGCCTGCAGTGAGGCATCGCTGAGAGACTGCAGAGATGGCTCGACCTGAGCCTGCTGCAGGGAGGTTGAGAGGCCCAGCAGCAGGTGGGAGAGGGAATTTCCAATGCGGCCCATGCGTGCTGCTGAGTCATAGGCCTTAGTCAGCAGGTCATCCGTGACCCTGCACTGCGGCCGGGGACACCTGGCATCCGGCCTCAGGGCCTCATCAGGGGCCAAGATGAGGGATGCAATGGCCGGCTCAACCGGCGGCATACGGCCCAGCCCCACCTGTGCCGCATCCTGCATGGCAGCCAAGGTCCGGGCATCCGTGGTGGAGTGGGAAAGGGCCCTGGAGTCCCTCCAACATGCGTGGAGCTCCTTCACATACTCCTCTGAAGGGGGAATGGTGAACATGGCCGGAGCAGGGTTGCGCCTGAAAAAAGCGCTGGTCTGACCCGGGTCCGTCTGCGGGGCATCGAGCCCCAGGCGAGCCAGAGCCCCGCGCATAATGCCCGCCATGGACGTGTCCGCTGCACCCTGCAGAGAGCCCTGAGCAGAGGAGCAGGAGGCCTCTCCCAGTGTGTGGGAGGCGTCGTCTTCTGTGCTAGCTTCATTAAAGAAGCTAGCCGAAGCCGCGAGCGACAGGGCGTCGTCCAGTGGCGGCCCATCCTCCAAGGGAGGGTCAGGCTGTAATCCAGCCTGCCCCCGACCAGTCCCAGGTTGAAGAGCCAGGAGGAGCGACTTCATGTGCTCCATGTCTGCCGCTAGCTGGTCCACCTTGGAGGACAGCTCGCCCCTCGCCTTCTTTCTGGGGGGGGGGCACCCTTAGCCGCCGCTCCGCCGTGCCGGGGCCGAGAGCGACCGGGCAGATTTTGGGGGAGCCCCGTCAGGAGAGAGGGGTCGCCAGTTATCGCCCGTTGCTCCACCTCTGCCAGCCTATCCAGCCTGAGGGCCCACGGCAGGGGGCCTGCAGTTCATGCAGCACCGTCAGTGAGGCCCTCCCTCAGATGTTCGAGACCGAGGCAAGGGGGGGCAGTTATCATGGCCGTCCTCCGGCTCTAGGGGGAGCCGCGCAGGCGGCACATAAGTGGGCCATTGCGGGGCACCCCATCGTCCGCGTCACCGGAAGCCCTTCCTAGTGACCGGAAAAACAATTAGCGTGAGCGTTAGCGCTGCTGCTAAAAGTAAACAGAAAAACCAAAACAAGGCAGCGTTACTGGGAGCGGGAGCGAGAACACTGCCTTCACCAGTACGACCAATAATAATGAGCTTGAGCGTAAGCGCTGCTGCTAATGGAAGAAACAAAACCCAAACCAAATTTAAACGTTACCGGGAGTGAGGCGAGAGCGCTGTCTCCACCGGTAAGTCCTGAAATTAGATGGTTAGAAACAAACGGAAAAGCCAAAACAAGGCAGCGTTACCGGGAGCGGGAGCGAGAGCACTGCCTTCACCAGTACGACAAATAATAATGAGCTTGAGCGTAAGCGCTGCTGCTATTAAATTTAAACGTTACCGGGAGTGAGGCGAGAGCGCTGTCTCCACCGGTAAGTCCTGAAATTAGATGGTTAGAAAAACAAATAATAAGGGAGCAGTGGGGCCCACGCGTGCTGGGAGCGGGAGCGAACACACTGCCTTCACCAACAAGCGTCGGCCACCTACCTGTCTCCTCTTCAGGTGTAAACCGGCAAGCCACAGCCTCTGGAGGACGGACTGTCCGCGGCTCCGACCGATGTCACGAGGCTGCACGTGGCTTGCTTTTTTTGAATCAACAAACTTTTTTTTTTTTTTTGAATGCGATCCTTTTCCCGCGGTACATGCGTCTTAGCGAGAAGATGAAAAGGAACAGATCCTCTAACGACACCGGAAGTTATAGCCTTCCCGGTGTCACGTGGGGGTCACAGGTGACTATGTTGGTATTAGGTACTCGAAATGCGCATGCGCGAGGTGGATATATCCAGTGCTTTCAGCACCGCCTCTGGCGGTCAGTAAGGATGAAATAGAACTGGGATCCCAGTGTCAATGTCTATTGAAGAGGTCAAGAACAATTTGAAAGGAGGATAGCTGATGCAAACGCCTGACTAAAGGTAAAGAAAAAACAGAGAGTTTGTCAGTTTTACTTTTTTTCAAGAACGAAATACCTGCCAAAGTAAAAATGGGTTTTATGAGCTACCCAGTGCGAGAGTTCTTTCCCCCAGTAATACGATGTTTTAAATGCCAACGTTTTGGTCATGTAGCAGCGCAATGTAAAGGTAAAATCAGATGTGCAAAGTGTGGAGGGGAGCATGAGTATGGGAAATGTGGGGAGAATGTTCAGTTAAAATGTTGTAACTGTGGAGGTCAACATAGTGCTGCCTATGGGGAGTGTGTGAAAGACAGGAAGGAGGCGAAAGAAATGCAGAAATACAAATTGACTCATCAGGTATCATATTGTTAATGCACTGAAACGGTAGGTAAATTAAGGCTAAGAAAGACATTACTGTTAACAAGATTTGTATCCTCAAACCAGAGCATGAACTCTTGGGACTCCAAGGCAGAATAGGGGGAAACATACTTGGTGAAGCAGCGTAAAGGGTAAGCCTGCCTGAGTCATAACCCAGTGACAGAATGTTGTGAGTGCAGAACAAAATCTCAAATGAGACTTTGCAGATGAAGAAAAAAGAATTCATAGCAATTCATATGTTCAATAGTTAATGTCACAATACAGCAACTCTAGGAAGAGTGACAGAATTAAATTGGTTGTGGAAGCTGCAAATGAATTTTTGGGGTACCACAACTAAAGCTGATGAAATTTCATGAGATGTTAAAATAAACTATAAAAACGAGACTCACCAACTGGTTAAATGTCTAATGTGTTAATCATTCTTCCGTGGAATGCAAGAAGTCTGATAGCAAATGGACAAGAGTTTAAAAGGTATGTACATGAATTAAATAGCTAAACCAGATGTCATATGTATACAGGAAACATGGTTGAAACCACATTTAGATTTTGTCTTAAAAGGTAATGCCAGCATTAGGCAGGACAGGGATAAAGAAAGAGGAGGAGGGTGTATGACCTTTATTAGAGAAGGTAGTTTCTTATAGACAATTGGGTATAGCTAAAGACCATGAATGTTCTAGTGACTGAGGTTTTTAATGGGGAGAGTGGTAAATACACCAATTGTTAATTATTACAATCCATGTAAAGCTCTAACAAATGAGTTGCTGAGGAACATTATTAAAAGATCTCATACGAGAAATATGGGTGTGGGGATTTTTAATGCACACAATAGTTTATGGGGAAGTAAACATACAGATTTAAATGGGGAGGCTGTGGGGAGGATATGATGAATGATAGAATGCTAGTATGTTTAAATGATGGGAGTGGAACACGGATAAATATATTCAAGAATGAAACCTCATGTATTGACCTTAATTAGTGGACTAGAAAGATAGCAAGTATTGTGAATGGGAGGTTGAACAGAACACAAGTATTGGTAGTGATCACTTTCCTATCTTTTGTAAATTGAAGTTGAACTGAAGACTGAAGGAAGTTATATTCATCACAAATGGCATTTTATGAAAGCAGACTGGGAGAAGTATTTAATAAATTGCAGTGAAGAAATTAAGAATATTCCAAAAGTAGACACAAACTATTGATCAGATGAATGTAACTTAAGCATCCTTATTCTGACTGCAGCTAGTCAGGCTATCCCTATAAGTAAAAGTCAAGAAGATTAGAGTAAATGTCCCATGGTGGAATGATAGATGTAAAGAGGTTGTTAAAGACCGAAATAAAGCTTTGAAGACACTGCGTAAAACTTTAACGAACAGATAACCTAATAGAATACCAAAGAAAGAAGGCTCTAGCAAGGAAAATAATTAAAGAGGTTAAAAAGGGAATCTTGGAGGCAGTTTTGCTCCACAATTGGAAGGGAAACTACCTTAGATAAGATGGTGGATGATGGTTAGAAAGATGTTAGGAAGATATAAGCCTGCAAGTATTCCTGTGCTAATTAATGATGAGAATATTAAAGCTATTTCAGATAAGGAAAAGGCTAATATGTTGGGTAATGTTTTGCCGATATACATAAAGAAGATCATTTAGATGATTGTTTTAAAAAAAGGAAAGAGGTAATTTTAAAGGAGAATGAAGCATACTTAATTGCTAAATCTGAAACAGGGTTTATACTTAATGATAGCTTTAATATGTCAGAATTGAAAATGGCATAGATAACACAGGGTTACTCCTCACCAGGATGGTGATAATTTGTGTTATGCTATGTTCAGGAAACTTCCGGAGGAAGTACTAGAGAAAATTCTTGAGCTATTTAATGACATTTGGAAGCAAGGGAAGTTGCGCTAAGATATGGCAAAAAAGGCTACAATTCTTCCATTTTCTAAGCCAGGGAAAGATTCTAGTAATCCAGGCAATTACAGACCCATAGCTTAACCTCACACCCTAGGAAAGCTTATGGAAAAGTTGGTAGGGGCCGTTTGAATTATTTTTTAGAAAAGAAAATGCCTGCCTCTAGAAGCTATCAAACAGGATTTAGAAGAGTAAATCAACTGCTGATGCTCTTGTTAAAACTGTGTAATGAAATTGAAAGTCTCTAGTCATGAAGGAGGTGATGGCAGCCGTATTCTTGGACATAGAAAAAGCTTATGACACCATTGTGGAGAGAGGGCCTGTTAATTAAGTTAGATAAGATTGGAATAAGTGGGAGAATGTTTAATTATATATTAGATTTTTTGTCTCATCGTACTTTGAGGGTTGAGTAGGCAATGATATATCAAAAAGAATATGTGGTGGAACGTGGAAAGTCGCTCAGGGGAGCGTTTATCAGCCCCTATTTTATTTATATTATGATTAATGATTATTTGAAAAGAGGAGGTGAAGGTCTCTTGTATGCAGATGAATGCTGTTGTATGGAAAAGGGGGCGGAATATTCCATATATTGTTGAGAGCTTGCAAAAAGAAGTGAAAATATTAGAGCAATGGGGAATAGATTGGGGGTTTAAATTTTCTTTACCAAAATCTAAGATAATGTTTTTCACTAGAAAGAAGGTTCCAAATAGCTTAAAAATAATGTTGTATAATCAACAGCTAGAAAGAGTAAATAAGTTTAAATATCTTGGAATTTACATGGATGAGAGATTGACATGGAAGCATCACATAGCATATGTAGAAACGAAATGCAAAAAGGTATTAAACCTTATGAGGATGATTTCTGGGCAGCACTGGGGCGCAGACAAACAGTCATTAGTGAATATATATAAAGCATTACTCAGATCAACCATAGACTATGGATGCATAGTGTATAGTTCTGCGTGTGCAACATCTCTTAGGAAGCTTGATAGAGTGCAATTTAAAGGTTTAAGGATTGCGTTAGGAGCGTTTAAAACAACTCCTACCTCTGCTATGTTAGTAGAAGCTGAAGAAACCCCACTTAAATTAAGATATGATCAATTGTCTTTAACATACTGGGTGAGACTTAAAGGAAGTGTTAATAATCCTGCCTTGTCAGTCTTAAATGAATGTTGGGAATACCATAAAGAGTTCTGGTTTTGGATGGCATATTAAAAATACAGGAGGAAAATATGGAATTAAAGATTTCAAGTTTAGCCCTGCTCTTGTGTTGAGTTCAGTTCCTCCATGGATGCTGCCAGTTCCAACCATTGATGTTGAACTGTTGAAGGAAAAAGCAGAACAGCCTAATGAAGCAAGCCTAGCAGAATGCAGCCAAAGACATCTTCTGACTAAATATTATGGTTTTATTAAAATTTTTACAGATGGGTCAAAGGAACCACATCATGGGCATTGTGGAATTGGGGTATATATTCCTAAATTTAACAAAAGATATGGCTATAGGTTGAGCAATTTTCTTTCAATATATTCTATAGAGCTAGTTGGAATAGTAACTGCTTTGACGTGGATTGAAGAAGTTAAACCACTTCAGTCTGTCATATGTACTGATTCCTTGGCAGTATTAATTAGTTTTGAAACAGGGAAATCAGTAAGAGAAGATTTGGTATTAGAGGTAAGACATATTTTATTGAATCTAAAGAACCTTGGAATTTTAGTTCAGTTCTGTTGGGTTCCAGCTCATGTTGGGATTAAAGGTAACGAAGTGGCTGATAAAATAGCTAAGGAAATGCTGGAAAAAGAATATATAGAAATTAATATTGCAATGGGGAAGGGAGAAGCCAAATCTAAAATTAAATCAGAAGTTTTACTGAAGTGGCAAAATGAATGGAAGGCAGAGTACAATGCAAGGCACTATCATTTGATTCAGGAAAGTGTATGGGGGAAAAGGATGATGTGCGATCTTAACAGAAAGGAAGAGGTGGTTTACAATAGATTAAGAATGGGTCATACAGGTCTTAATGGTACACTAAGGTTAATTGGGAAGAGTAATGGTTTATGTACTGAATGTCATGTTATAGAAGATGTAGATCATATTTTATTTAATTGCAAAACATATACAGAATACAGGCAGTTATGGAAAGAAAGAGAGGTTGAAAATGGGATAGAGAATATCCTTAAGGAAGAAGGAATGCAGAGAGATAGGATCAAATCCTTATTTATTTTTCTGAATGATACAGGTTTAATTAAAAGGATCTAGGATCCTTTTGCAATTTTTTTTTTGTTTGTTTTGTTTGTTTTTGGAGGGGGGGGGGGTATTCCAAGTAGTAAGTATAGTAAGTAGTAGTAAGTATGCCAAGTCCCTTTGCACACTCCTGTACAGTAGGTGGCGGTATGCACCAAAGAGTTGCAATCTGCCAATAAATTAAAGAAGAAGAAGAAGACTTTAACAGTGACGACTGACGAACACATACATAGTTTGTTGAACATTCATGAAATAAGATACATTTTTTTCTGCGTCTGTGAAACTTGGCGTTTGTTGCAATTGAAAGGAGAACAGTTAAGTCCTTAGAAGGAACTCCAGCTGGTATGTAAGGGATAATGCCCGACGAGGTGTCCGTTAACACAAATTAATGGACGACGCGGAGTCCGCGAAGTCCATTCATATAATATTTAATCAATTAATAATACTTTCATGTGTTTTAGAGTTAAAATCGTGAGGTTTTATTTTATTTGTACAAGTCGAGCGGACTATTTAATATCTCCCGTATGCAGGCGTTGCCAAGCAACGTGGCCAAGACGTTGACGTTAAGTTAACGTTGACAGAGTTGTCCACTTCGCCAGGAGGACAGAATTTAACTACAAGGTGAGAGACAGGTGACCTGTCTCTCACCTTGTAGTTAAATTCTGACCTGTCACAGGTCAGACAGGTTTTCTTGTGGCCTAGTGTAACCGGTGTATGAGTTATATTTCACAAGAATCCTTTTTATGCCTTTAATTTATTATTTTTCCTTTATACACTTCCGTAAATGTATATTTGTTTTGAGAGTTTTTATGTTGATACCTTGGGATGTGCGATTCCGTAGTTACCCGTGAGGTCACTTCCGTTTATTTCGCGCTATCTTCAGTCGGCGATAAGCGATGGTTGGAGAGAGGTAGGAATGCACAGTGCTCCTCAGAGTGTATAAAAGTGGTTAAACACGGTAAAACCTGTAACGGATGTGTAAATAATGTTCTTTGGAGTTTGTCAGTTTGCTGTCTAGTGATTTAAAGACGCTCGTTTTAGTGTGTAAATGTTCTTTTATATCCAGTATGGCAATTTTTGTTGTACGATGGGATCTCATGTCGCGCACGTGTCTCTTGGTGTTTTAGTGGAGCGCACGTGTGACGCACATCTTTAATGGCCGTGCTGGTGTCGTTTGTTTGAACCCAGGTATGTTAGCCCTCCTTGTGTATTATTTGAATGTATTTTTTTATTTAATTTGTTTAATAAGCACTTGGTGCAATTGTTAATTCATGCAATAACATTGCAGTGGTGTTTTCGTGTGAGTCGGCAATATGCCATGGTGGAGAGAGTGGAGCGCACGTGTGACGCACATCTTTAATGGCCCGTGCTGTGAGTTAGTTTGAATCCCAGAGTAAAGACTCCTTCAGCTGGCAAAGCAGTTTCCTCCGAATCAATCCTTTAAAACACAACGCAGATTCGGCCGAAGCAGCAGTAGGCCGGCTACACTAGCAAGGTGGTTACTTCACTTAAGCTTTATAATGTTAAGTTAAAAATAAAGGGACAATTTAACAATACAGCTCTGTCAGTGACCCACAACAATGTATTCATTGAAGTAAACAATACAGTACCTCGTAAATAACCTCTATGTAACATCTTTACAATAACTAATATTTTCATATTTTGTAGTGATTTAAGTGTCTGGAGGGAAGAACAGGAGAGAGGACATCAGAATGCAGTACAGCAGGAATTGGAGGTGAACAGTTTAAGAAAAGAAAAGGTCGGCTGGATGTCTTTCCTTTCCACTTATGTTACCCAGGGGTGGGGTTAGGTGGGGGGTTAGGTGTGCGCTCGTTTCGTTGCGTCAGTCAACAGGGTTTGCTTCACCAAAAATGTTGCACTCTCGCAACTTCCAATTAACAAAACTGTAAGCGCCTGAACATGCCTTGTCCAAATGATTTTGGGATTTTGAGTGTTTGTGTTATTTCAGAATGGCATTGAAGGACGTGTTTTCAGGGACCCTGCACCCCTACAACCGGCTCCCCACCCATTGCCCTGAAAGTAGTGGGAATGCGATGATGGCATCAAAGTTACCCAGTGGGACATCAGTGAGGAGGTTGCAAGGCCGGTGCAGCACAACTGCAATGTGGCAGCATCCGAACGGGCACACGGCCACCAAAATTCACAATGTTTCAAGATAACCAAACATAAAATACAAATTGGCCCCCAAAACATATATTTTTCGGAATTATAAACGCAGCAAGTCCCCACCTCAGCAGAACCCAGTCGCTTCAGTGTTGGAAGGAGACTGGGTTCTACCTTACAGCCCCCATCACCAATCACCTCAGCTGGAAAAAGACTGCCATGACCTTTTAGACACTCCCTCAACCCCTGACACCATCACATCTGTCACAGGCACGTCGGGGTTCATGACAAGGACTCATAAGCGCTGTAACGTTAACACAGTAATTGGGAAATACACCTACTTTCACTAAATTAATGTGCATCATGGTTAAGTATAGTATTGCATAATATACACTCCCGGTCAACCCATAATAACTGTTAAATCTAGTCATGCTGTGTACACCAACAAAAATCCCATATATAATCCCTTATCTACAACAGCAATCATTACATCCACAACGGCAGTGGTTATTGAGGAAACAATTTAATCCAACATTGTGGCTTTAAAATCACATGCAACTGATGATAAAACCCTACAGTCTTTTGAGTGCCCACTTTAAATCTTTCTAAGAGCTGAGCATAATTTTCACATTATGTAATTTCCCCAAGGGGATTGATGAAGTTCTATCTTATCTCAACTTATCTTGTCTTATTTCATCTTATCCCTAAAGTAGCAGACCCTCCAAGAAGACACACTAAGATGCCACAGATGCATAACTCCATGGTCAACTTTTCCCATGCAGTGCCTCACTTTATCAATTTCTATCACATTTAGATGGACTCAGTTGGGAAGCAGACTGGGGAAAGGGGCACCCCATATCCCGTGAGAAACATCACCATAAAGGAGGTAGAGAATTATTCAAAAACACTAGCCTTTATTCTATCATAATGCTCACTTTCAATGTAATGCAACTCTTGATTTTTTAACATGTCAAAGCTTAGAAGAAGTGATTGATTTAACGTTTAATATTTGGTTGAGTGAAATTCCAGAAGGTTTTCACATGCAGTGTGTGCGTTTCAATAGCTATGTTTCTGTGTATGTTGTTGACCACACTCCTTTTGACAGTATGTTTGTCTTTGCAGGAGGGGGGCCGAAGTACGTGTTGCCCTTTGGCGGGAGGCCAACCTGCCCGCAGTAAAATTGGGGATGGCAGTGCAGGTGACGCACCTAAGGGGGACCACACTCGGTCCAATATGGAACGGTCCCTACAAAATACACAAAATTTGAGGTAACTAATACATGGAACTAGTATTGAGATATTGGGGACGATGGACCTAGAGGACGGGAGGAAGGAGCTCCTCCTGAGCGATGACCGTGGGTCATCACAGGCCGTCTGGATCAGGCGTCACCAGACGGCCTACCGAGCATGCCGTCGCGTGTGAGTGTCTTATCACGAGGGGGAGATTGTTCAAATATATAGGGCTGGAAAAGAACTGTAATAGTTAAATTGTAAAATATGTACATATGTTAAATTAATTAATCAGTTCTGTTGTTATTATTATTATTATTATTATTATTATTATTATTGTTGTAGTATTAATGTTATAATATTAGAAGGGGGAGATTGTTCAAATATATAGGGCTGGACTAGAACTGTAAATAGTTAAATTGTAAAATAATATGTACATATGTTCAATTAATTAATCAGTTCTGTGTTGTTATCTATTACTGTTGTTGTAGTATTGTTATATTATTAGTTAGGCTAGGTTGTTTCTGTAGATACATTAGGGTTAGGTTTAGTCATAACTAGTACTAGTTCTGTTTTGTTTTGTTACATAAAAACACAATTTCATTCAAATTCTTGAGTTGATTTCTTGAAATTAGTCTATGAAGTTCTCTTTAATAAATTCTGATTCCTCATTAAATCAGTGATGTATAGCTGTTTCACTTTCTAATGACAAATGTACTTATTGTAAGTCGCTTCGGAAAAAATCGTGTCTCTGCTAAATGCACATGTAAATGTAAAATGATCAGCAGAACCTACACGTTGTTCAAAGAGGTCCACCTGAGTGTAAAATATAAAACCCCAAACATAACAGCGAGGGTTAAGAAGAAGCAACATGCTCCACACCAACACGGGGAGATCCGCCTGTGTCACGCGAAATCAGCTGCAAACCAGCTCGTCCTACTAAAGGATATGAAACCACACACATCATATACATCGCCCTATATATGATGTATTAATATGAGATAATTCACAGCAATTTGTATCGTGGCTTCCGTGTTCTAATGACAATTAGGCATAGAAAAATCAGCCATAATAGAATGGTGTTTGTGTGTGTGTGCTGTGTGTGTGTGTGTGTGTGATGTGTGTGTGTGTGTGTGTGTGTGTGTGCTGTTGTGAGTGTGTGTGTGTGTGTGTGTGTGTGTGTGTGTGTGTGGGTGTGTCTGGCTGTGTGTGTGGTGTGTGTGTGTGTGGTGTGTGCTGTGTGGTGTAGTGCTGTGTGTGTGTGTGTGTGCGCGCGCGCCGCGATGTGTCGTCAACTCGCGAGAGTTTACCCCAAGCTGTAGAACGACCCAAACCGTCTACTTTCAGGTAAGTTATGTACAAAGCACGGAGAATTAAGTTAACAACCCCCTCAATGGCCGAAATACATTTAATATTATTATAGCTAAACGTGTCAATTTATTAAGCTAATGTCGAAAATACAGTAAACAACTTTGTCAGTTAATTCTGCTAAGTTAAATGTGTTTTGTCCACTCTCAACCGTAGCTTCAACCGCTAATGCCTAACTGTTAGCTAGCAAGCTAGTACCCAGGACCCATAGACATAGACGCCGCATTGACTGCTTCGGCACGTTGAACGATTCAATACCAATTCAGTTATATTTGTGTAGTACCGGAACGCCCCCAGGACATGATCATGGTAAAAACACAAAATGTAGCTACAACGTGCGCACGACATACTAAGGGCCCTTACATAGTCAACGCATCGGTACGCATACGCGTCCGCAAGGCTACGCATCGCTACGCTTCGGCCGCCATTATGCGGCGATGCGTAGCAAAATGTGTCGTCCCAATTTTTGATACGCGACGCGCCGATCCATGCAATACTATGCGTTGTCGGTGGGGGCGCGATACTGCAAATATTGTACATTACAATATATTTACAGTAGAATATTTGAATAAAATGGCGGGCGAAGAGGAGAAATTGTGCGAGCAAATACGTTTTTATCAGCATTTATATGATAGTTCGACACAATTGCACTCCAACAGGAATGCTTTGGAGAATGCATGGAGGGAGGTTGCAATAGCAATGGGAAAAACTGTAAAACAGGTAAAAACGGACTGGAAAGCTGTCCAGCTGTCCTCCCATCCTGGTCTCGTGTGGTATTTAAAGGGCGCACATACCACCGCCTATCTCTGCGCTGCCTGCGTTGCCGCGCCGATGTAATAGGAGCAATAAAATGCACTCTTCTTCCGTAGCCATTTTGATAGGAATGTCACCCGGAATGTCACCCGCAAAAACACCAGTGATTCTGCTGCCACCGTGGCGTGAGCGGTGTATTGCATGTCATGCATTGCCCGCGACGTTTGCGTATGCTGTGTAGACTATGAAAGGAAGCGCGTCACTCGCGTCACTCGCGTCGCTTACGCGCGTTGCTCGCGTTGACTATGTAAGGGCCCTAACACCGGATTTCCACCGGGGACGTGAGCGTCGCGTTACGGCCGCGTCCTCTGCCCTCAAGGGCGTCAGTTTGGTTTTAGTGGTGGGGATGGGGGCAGGTTGTCGACGGGGGGGGGGGGGGGCGCCTATCGCATGATTTAGACTTGACGGTTTCGGTTGAGTATGTGGGGATTTTTTCGGTCGCAATTGGTTTGCACATTTTTAAAAGTGGTGGGGACAAAATGAATCTTGACGAAAACTGGTGGTACTCGTCCCCAGCGTAACTGACGCCTATAGCCACGGTATACTCGCCGCTTCCAAGCTGTCGCGCGACAATGTGACGTCACGGGAGGACGGTAACTATTTATACTCGCGCTGGTGGCCGCGACAGTAGTTGCAGTCTTCTCCTGAACAGAGGTGGCGCCACTGAGGAAAGGCGACCGACTCTTCTATTTCTACGCAAGAAGAGATATGCTACTGGCACCCCTGTGTCTTCATCAGTAATAGTTCACCGGGATGTCTCTCACTATACAGCATTATGTCTATTACTTTACATTGCTGTTATTCTACATCACTGCCCCACCTGGTCAGCCATCAACAGTCCAGCGTATGGCAGCAGTTCTCACATGAATGGTGTTGTAAGCATCCATCTTAATAACAGTGATTATCTTATATACTTTTATTTTATAACTTACTGCCGCTTTGAGATAGTTTTTCAGCCACGTAATTCCACTCGTCTTTGACCACAACAGCAGACAGCACTTACGTAAAACCACGGTTTATTAGCGAAAGAATATAGGCCTACACCACACAATAAAATAGAACATATAAAGAAGCCTTAGCAATAAGGCGCATTACAATGTGCCTTCGAACTCGTCCGTGTTTGTTTCCGCTTTGTCGCGCGCCGCTGAAAAAAAGAGAGGTGCGCGACACGGCGCGAACAGGCCAAAATCCTTGGGAACCAAAAAGCTTGGGAACGGCGAGTATACCGCGGCCTTATGTCTGCCCTGCGTCAATTTCCACCGGACGCGTTACGGCAGCGTAGTGCAGCGAGGCGGCTGGATTCGCGGGATCACGCGAGAACTACAAGACCACACGAGAATTTGTGGATGTCAAAATAGAACAAACAAATAAAAGGTTACTTTGCCTTTCCGAAGTTGACTTACAGTTGCTTTGTCTGTCAGAAGTTGATTTGCTGTTGATTTGGTCGTTTTTCCTAGATTGTTGTGCTTCTACCATGAGTTGGTAGGCTATATAGTAAATGTTTACTTTTTTGTCTGGTTTAATTGTGTTTAGTGTTGTTTATTGTTGTTATGTCCTAATGTGTTGTGCTGTAGCTATAGACAAAGTCAGTTATAAACGACAACGATTTGTGTCCGTGTTCGATTGGGAGGTGTTTTTATTTTGAAAATTGACCGGATGCTCTGTGGCTTTTACTATTTCACTTCCTGCCCGGTCGGTCTGCTCTGTTTAAATTGACGCGTTTCAGCAGCGGCTCACGTCAAAAATGGAACGCTGCGTAATGATAGCGTTGCGGCTGCGGGCGCTGCTCCTGGGACGCAGCAGAGACGTTATGCAGCGCGCCCGGTGGAAATGCTCTCATTGACTAGAGTGGCGGAGTGGCAGCGATCAGCAGCGGCGACCGCGACGCAGCTGCAAGGAACCATCATTACCGAGAGACATCTAAACATATGCATTAATGCATATGGATATGCATTAATGGCTGCATCGACGGGTTCTCACGTAACATAATTTGGCTGCGGGCCGCCCTCACTAACAGCGACCCGAAAGTTATCGGGGATACTTTGTGGAAGCAGTGGAGCGCTGTGGGGGCTGCCCCTTGCTCGTACGAACTGACATGGGCAAGGTGCGCTCGATTTGCTTACCCAGCTGTCCAGGTAGTGCGCACATTATACCTACTTCGTGGCCACAACTTAGTATTTCGTGGCACGACATACTATTTCGTGGGCACGAAATAGTATGTCGTGCGCACGTTGTAGCTACAATTTAATTTTTTTTACCATGTCATGTCTGGGGCTCCGTAGTATAGCACCAATTCATAACATAAGTTATCTCAGGAGGTCTAGACCGAATTCCTTATAACATTTACAGAGACCCAACAGTACCACCATGAGCAAGCACTTGGCGACCCTGAACATACGCCAACGTCACCGCCATATTGGTCAGGGAAAGGCCGGCCTGTAAATAAACACAAGTAAACAGGGAGTTGCGGTTTTTGTGGATAAAAAACGCTAACATTTACATGTCTCAACCGATTTCAATGAGTCGTTTTTATATTCAAGGGTTTATCATCTACGTGGAGTAGGAAAAAAAAATAAATAAATTAAATTTATTTCTACTCGTAGAAAATTATCTACGTGGAGTAGAAAACCCATTTTCTACTCCACGTAGATCATTAACCCATAAACCCACTATAATGTAAACGCTAGTGGGGTTTTTTTATCCAGAAAAACCGCAACTCCCCTTGTTTTATAACCCCTTGTTAACTTGTTTACAGGCCAGCCTTCCCTGACCAATATGGCGGCGACGTTGACGTACGATCCAAAGGCCAATGCGGCGTCTATAGCTGTGTCCCAATTCAGGGTTGCATTCTTCGAATTACGCATTCGAAGGCCGATTACGTCACAACGCGTCGCGAAGGCTGTCCCAATTCGAAGGCTCCTACAAATGCAGCCTTCAAATGCGTACTTCTTTTCCCTCTTTTTGGAGGATGCACCGCAACTATCCTTCGCGGCCTCGCATATCCCAAGATCCTTTGCACGCCGCTGTTCAGAGGCAGGAAAAGAATAATGGCGACATCAAGTGGAGAGGATTTTACATTTAAATGTAAGTATTGGGTTTATATTTAATTACTTTTACTTATTGCTACTTAATTTTACTGATTACTTATATTTTATTACTTTTATTATCCCTGCTTTATTTCCAGACTGGAAACTCTAGTTAAACGATTGGATTGAATAAAGAGCTACGTTTAGGATTATCACTATTATGTTATACTTCATTATTATCATTATTATGATCATTTTTTGCTATATAACCCTTTTGTCTGCTGACAGCAAAAAAAACGTGTTTTACATTTCATTTTGTTTTAGGGAGCAAGGAGCAGACGGAGAAACTGGTAAAAATACGATGCCAGAACGATATACTTTTCACAGGGGCCAAGCACTCCGCCACAGTGGGTTGGAGGTAAGGCTGATATCCCTTTTTGTACATCTTTGCATCCCTGTGTTAATGTGATCTTGTGTTTACCTTTTCTCTTGCTTCTCTCTGTGTTTAGAATAATTCTGGAAAAGATGGCCTGGAGGGGAAAGTCCCCAGCCACCCAGGCCAAAAAAAAAAGGGACAACATGAAGAAAAAATATAAAGTAGGTGCAGGTTTGGATTTGTTTTACCCATGCAAGTTACTAAATACTTTGCTGAAAATTGCTGACGTGATTGATTTCCACTGCATTAGGATTGCAAATATCCAGGCACAGGGGAGGGGACAAGTGGGAAGCCCACTGCTGCCAATTGGCCCTGGTTTGCCCTCATGGATGAGGCGTTCGGACAGAGGCCTTCTATTGCCCCCCCTGTCCTAATTGCCTCCATCCCTGAGGACACACCAGGGCCAAGTGCCACAGTGGGTGACCAGCAGGGGGTGGGGAGGAGGAGGAGGAGAGTTGGAGGAGAGCCAGCCAGGGCCGAAAAGAAAGAGGAAGAGGGAGGATGACCTCCTAAGTTTAATGAGGGAAGATATGAAACTTCAGAGAGGAGGCAGAGGAGAGGAGGGAGAAGGAGAGCAAGGAAAGGATGGAGAAGCTCTTCTCTCTGTTAGAGAAAATTGTAAATAAATAAATAATTTGTTAGTTATTTTTCTTGTTGATGTTTGTTACTGTTATACCATTAAACTATTGTTAATTGTTACATGTTGTCTATTCCATTTAGTATTAACAACTTAATTACAATTTATAACAGGATTAGAAAACAGCATAAAGTTCTACGGTTCAGGAACAAGGGCGGTTTTCCGCCCAATTGGGCTACTTTTGTCCACATTTGGCGAGTTTTTAATACTGTGAAAACAGCACCCTCTCTCTTTTAAATAAATAAATAGCTATAATAAATAAATAACTTTAATAAATAAATAAATGACACGAGTTGTAGGTTATTCCATGGGCATCTTTTGTTTTTCAATCGGCATCATTTCATTTGGCAACTTAACCATGACGTCAGTTCAGCAAAGGCACTGTAGCCGCCACACTCGCTGCTAAGCAGCAAGGAGAAAAAGAGGGGGGGGGGAGGCACTCTGTGCATTTTTATTTATTTTTTTAAATTGTTTTGCAAGTAGTCCTCATACGGGTCATTTCCTTTTTACAATTTGCAAAAACCTATTTATCTATCATTTATGTGTGGTTATTTGATGCAGATTTGAAGCTCTGGATACTAACGAGTGTTTTCTATTGCATGTGTTATGATTTTACGGGTTTACACGGGTGTCTGGCAACTTTGTGGTTTGGGCGGGTTTTTATTGGATTGGGCGGGTTCTAAGATGTGATTGGGCTGGAAACTGTCAATCTCATCTGCAGGGCTGATAGCGTTCCGAGGCGTGGTGGAATCAGGTTCGCGTTCGCGTGGTCTGACATCGTCCATCATAATGGCTGACTGACATCACGATGGAGAGCCACCATCGTGATGCCACGCCCCCTCGTCCGACACACACTAATCCTATAGACTCTTCTATAGTTGAGCATCGCAAACCGCATCGCAAACCGAATACATCCGCGGTCGCAACAAGCCCTGATTTAACTAATCGCTGCAGGCATACTGACCAATACACCTGGGCAGGTAGACACCTGGGCAGGTAGACACCGCTAGACACACGGGACTCATACCGGTGATCGCGACTTTAGTTCCCCGCGTCTGATCGCTGTAATTCGGAGCGTGAATATCGGTTGAATATCTAATATCTTTCTAACTTTAAAAAACACTTTAGTATTTTTTAAGACGATAGTCGCACATCCCTCGTAACTACGCCGTGAAGGTGAACCCTCCCGGACTCCGCTATTAACATGAACCGCTCCGCCGGAGGAGCCGCACATCCACACGCACCGGACTGCGGTCAAGCCAGCCGTCTCTCGGTTTCGCGTGTTTTCAAAATAAAACGTGGGTATTAAATGTATTAAACGTTTATTTATTTAAATTTTTTTTTTTAAAGAAAGTAAGAGTTGTGTTTCACAAAACAAGTATGATCCTGCACTGATTTTGAGCTAATAGGTCACATCACCTGGAAGGAATGCTCATATTTACATGATGAAATGTATTAGCAGGATGGATTACTGAACAGGCCTACCAGGCCCAGGGTCCCAAGAGCTCTGGGGCCGTATTCACAAAGCATTTTATCTTACCGCTAGGAGTGCTCCTAACTCGCACTAAAACATTTTACGTAGGAGTTTTTTCTTAAAAGTTATTCACAAAGCCGCTGAGACCTACTCATACTAAGGATAAATCACTAAGAGTGAGCTAAGAGTGACGCGCCGTTGCTATGGATTACGTCGATTCTCGTGCACGAGTTTGGAAGCGGTCAGTGCGGTGATTGGTTGTTCAGAGCAGGCGGTCTCTGTGGAAACGAGCCCACCGCATCACCGAAGAACAAGGAAATAGCCTCGGCTAGACATCCCTATCAAATAGTTATGGACAGTGCAGTTAGCAGAATACACGCATTATGACAAGTTTGTGCAGACCACGATAATGACGTTGTAGCCTATATGCACGTTAAAGAGAGAGAGAAAAAGCAAACAATAAAAATACGTAACTTGCATTAATTCAAGGAGGCAATTAAATCCAATGAACATCTCAACAAGATTTCGTGTATTTTTGTGTGCCCTAACATATATGGAGGAAAACAGTAAACAATAATAAATATGGATGCAACAATAAAAGGCGACAAAGAGCTAATACGATTTTTTTACGCATAGGACTAAGCGTAATCCGCGTAATCACTTACATGTTATACTTTAACTGCTCCCGGTTGTGGATTGAGAGGTGTCAAGACGTCTGCAGGGATAGCCGCTGTCACCCAGCAAGACACCCAACTGGTACACGGTGCCTCTCAAAAAGCTGCCTCAGACCGCTCCCCATTAAAATACGGATCATGGGTAGACCCTGCAGGCCACTCTGCAACAACATCAAGATTGTTAAAAGTTGCATCAACAGCAATCTGCGTGTTGATGGAATGTACTTTCTTTCTATTGACGAACACGTCCTCATCTTTTGATGGCGCAATTATTTGTATGTGCGTCCCGTCAACAGCACCGACCACACCGGGCACACCTGCATGCCATGAAGTTGGCTTTGATGCTGTGTAGTTGTTGATTGTCCAAAGGAAACCGGATAAACTGTTGGATGATATTAATGGTATTATTTCAGCCTTAACCACTTTGAGCTCTGTCAGCTCTTCTAGCCTGTATGGAAATATATGATCATTGTGGAATCGTGTGTGTGTGTGTGTTTGTGTGTGTGTGTGTGTGTGTGTGTGTGTGTGTGTGTATATTTACATATATGTATGTAGGCTACACTTTTATTTATATATATATATATATATATATATATATATATATATATATATATATATATATATATATATATATATGTGTGGTTGTGTGTGTGTGTGTGTGTCTGTATGTATTTTTTATTCTATTTTTATTATTTTTATTGTGTTGTGTTGGTGTTATGGACCTTTCATGAGATGTGTCCTTAATAAAGTTTGAATTGAATTGAATTGATATGTGGTCTACAGAGCGCGTTGATGGTTCGGTTTATGGCTGACTGGTGGTTGCGATATTCCTAAATCGTCTGGCATTGCAAAGTTGCATTTTCCCTGTTGCTAAATATCGTGTTGCCAAACATTTTATTTCCTAATCGAGTTATTCCTGTTAGTCGGGGTGTTATTGCATCCCGCACTAATTGCACAACAAGTTTTTATACCCTCACGAGTTAGCCGATATCTCTTGATCAATTCACAGTCTTCCATTGTCTCCAAAACATTTCGTCTCGCAGCCATTTTCCGATTCTTTGTGAATAGGTCTTACTGAGTTAGGAGTCCTCTCGAGGACTTTTAGGCTCTCCTAGGACCTAGGTGCTACTTTTAGGCCTGAAATCCTATGTGAATTGCTCTTAGTGAAAAAAATTAGGAGTCCTAAATTTAAGGACTGACACCGCCCATTATTTTTAGGAGTTTCTCCTAAATTTTGCCCAGTTAAGAGCTACTTTTACCCTAAGATCCTTTGTGAATACGGCCCCAGGATTCTGCTTTGGTAATCCAATCCTCCCTTGAATCCAGATTAAAGGCTGGATTTGGGATATTTCAAAAGTTAAGGCAGATCACTCTGGATCAACTTGATACCAACATTTCAGGATCATTTGGAATCCACCTCAGAAGGTGGATCTTCACTTGGACTTGATTTCAATTAGATTAATGTCTGACGCTCCACACTTCTCCTAGATATATGATTACTCACAGATGTTCATTACCACGTAATCTAAAGTGTTTAGAATTTTAACTTTTATACAAATAAAAATTAATAGAAAATATATATATTTAAAATATAATAAATATAAAATTAAATGAATTATAATATAATTATAATTAAATAAATATAACTAAGCAGCCTAATTGTAAGAAATGTAAAAGTATAGTAAAAATATTTGACCTCACTTTCTGAAATGCTGTACAATAAGAGTAACAATATATATTATTATATTACCCTATTTCTCAATTCTAGTTTCAACATTGTCACCTTGCATTGTACCAAAACATCAGAGAAAGGATCCAACAAGGAATGACAGGGGCTCCAAACAATCTTTAATTCCAACAAAACACATTTCAAATAATGTGTCCACTAACTAAAACAGGACCTTACCCACTCAGAGGTCAGAAGTGAGCTGCTTTTCTAACAGCTTTATTTTCAGTTGTTTCTTTGCGTCAGCTTTATTTGTTCATTGCCAGTTCAATTTGTGTCTCCGACACTCTGGCCCACGAACCTCTTGTGGTGGATCGGGTGGAGCAATGCTGGTGCTGGTTGAAGGTTCACCCTCTGAGCCTCCACAGGTGTGAGGAACACATTCAGACGAGAGGTTGAGCGGCTCGTCAGCTGACTCCCCAACACTGGATAAACTATGACATGTGTGCACTTGCATTTTTTCAGTGTCACAGTTTATATCATGCTGCACATTGAAGAATTTTCAAGGTATATTTTCATGCTTCTGATTAAATGAAGACACATTTGACTTCAGTCAGAAGCTTAAAAATGCACTTTCAAAATGTTTGGAAATGGCTTGAATGTGATTTTAAAACCTGCAGCAATGTATTTCAGGTGGGGTTTGTGTACAAACCTGGATTATTTTACTTCATCAAATCAGATGCTATTTGGCTATAATGACCACAATTATGTTTAGTGAGAGCCTTCTATATAAGGGAGACAGATTAGGATGAAAAACTGTTTTCTAGTTGTGTCACGACCAAGCTATATACCCATGAAAGTAATGCAATTACAATTTCAGAGCCTTTTCAAAAGCACTTTATTCAGAATCCAATAACTTGAAAACCTTGAACGTATCAATACAATTAAAAGCATTTCCAAGGATTGTCCAGCACTCATACGGTTGTCTTTAATAGCCGAGTGGTCCATGGCTTGAGTGGGACTCTGAAAGTAGAAGAAAGAGTGAGCTATGAGTATATCTTTGTTTATGTACACAAAAGCATTATATCATCCCCAGCATTACTATAACATCCTGACACTTCTGAATGAACCGTATAGTTAATACTCGTACCGTGTAACGTTTGCCAAAGTACTGCAGCAGTCTGTACACATGTAGCCGATGTTAAAGTCTGCTGTGTTGCCAATGACGTAACGCTAATAAACTCTGAACAGGTTGGCGTTAGTTAAAAAAGTTACGGTATGATGTACGTCCAATTCATTCCCTTTTAAGTTAAACCATATACCGCAAAATTCATCAACAAAGCCGCTTCCTCGCTATCCCGCTAGCTGCTTAACACACAAGTCAATGAGCCAAGTTAGCTCCCGTTAGCGCGCGCCGCGGCTCAAATAGGGATCGCTGCGGTCTGGTTTTAATTAGGGACGATTCAAGAAGTTGGCTTGCATGACATGTTGGTTGGCGTTCGTATGGTCTTAAAACCGCTACACATTAGACGACGGTAAACATGGAGGTCGCGCTCCCAGCTGCTCCTTTCGTGAGGTAGTCCGCCATGTTTCCATCCGGAGGCGGAGACACGAGATTTGGAAATCCGTCTCCGCCCAGATCGGGATCGCGGTGATCCACCCTGCTGCCGGTGTTTTGAAATACTCGGATAAAGTCAGCAGGATCACCTTGATCCAAGACTGAGAAAAGGAGGATTTCATTATCCGGATTATCCTGATCCGGATTACAAGTTTTGAAATACTGGCTCTGGAGCTCAGGGTCATGTGACCTGCCGCTGACACTGATCCTAGCCTTGTCCTATCAGTACGACTCATTTACCCACAATCCAACGTGGTCCGCTGAAGTGAGCGCTTCCTGAGAGCTGTGAGTTTACCACGTAGCTTCAGGTATGTCCAGGTAGAGCAGTGGTTGTGCTGAGGTCAGGTGGAGGTGGTGAGACATGTGTTCCTACCTCCACCCCTTCCAGGGCCGGTCTTTCCCCAGTTGGTCCTGACGAGGGCCGGGTCCAGTCGGGTGACGATGTCCTCGATTCCTTTCAGCTGGACCACACACTCGTACCTCCGCCAGTCCTCCCGTGGGACCTCCGCCAGGTCCAGGTCCACGCTGACCTGGAAGGTCCCGTCGGGTTGGGAGGACCTCCCCATGGTCCACATGCTCATAAAGCTCCTCGCCGTCTCTCCTCCAGAACACCACCACCCCGTCAGGGTAGGAGAGCCTGTAGCATGGCACAACCACTGGGGAGGGAGGGTGTCCTTGAGGAGAGGGGACACCTCAGGACGCTCTGGGGGGAGGGAGGGAGGGGAGGGAGGGACAGAGAGGAAGAGAGGAAGAGAGGAGGATGTATTTCTGAATGTAATAAACATGTGTTCATCGGTAGCATGTTATTATAATGGTAATATATTATTATGTTATAATGATAACATTATATCAGTGTTTCCCATTCATTACTTAGACTATGGCGGCCCGCCATGGTCTAATTTGTCCCGCCACAGTCTCAGAATGGAACCGAAAAAAAATTCTTACATAATAACAATTAAGATCCTGTAACTTGTGTTTCGCGCCGCTGCTTAAGCATCTCTCACTCCCAGTCAGCCGCTCCCGCCCCCCTCCCCTCCCCGCTGAACGCGGCGCGCGCCCACACTCATACATACACACGCGCGCGCACTGGAATAGCGTTACCTGACAGCATCCGAGACGGTCAGGGCACCACATCGTTTGAGAGTAAGTAACGTTAACAAACTTTACAGTAGCCACTAGGTCAAACACTCTGACAACGTAAGTTAACTTAACGTTTACAAGGCGTCGCGGACGAGTGCCCCGCGATTCGCGAGCCTTGTAACTAACGCAGGGCTGATAGCGTTCCGCCACCACGCCGGAATTCCGGCGTACCGACGTGTCTGTGAAAAAAAAAAAATCAGGTTCGCGTTCGCGTGGTCTGACATCGTGCATCGTAATGGCTGACTCCATCGTGATGCCACGCCCCTCTCTTCTATAGTTATTACCTAAACACTTTGCAGGGATTGCTCTGTAAATAAATTGAAAATATAACTAATGGTCCATATAAGTGCTGTAAGTTAACTAGGGCTGCCCCTAATAGTCGGCTTAGTCGATCGACGGAGGCTTAGTCGAATACGTTTATAGCTTAGAGACCAAACGCGCCGCCGCGTTCTGGACTTTTTGCAGTGGTTTTATCGAGCCAGCTGGTAGGCCAGCTAGGAGGGCATTGCAGTATCGAGGCGGGATGTGACCATGGCCTGTACCAGGGAGTTGGGTAGCATATTGGTTCAGGTACGGTCTGATTTTCCGTATGTTGTAGAGTGCAAAGCGGGACGACCTGGCAATCGAGGCGATTATGGTCCTTGAAGATAGCTGTTTCATCAGTCATGACACCCAGGTTTTTCACCATCCTGGTGGGAGCAACCGTAGTAGAGGCAAAGTTAGGTTGATGTTGTGTTTGATTGAGTGCTGGGCTGGGATAACCAGGAGTTCAGTCTTGGACAGGTTAAGTTGAAGGTGGTGATCCTTCATCCAGACAGATAGGTTGGAGAGGCATGCCCCGAGATTCGTGCTGAGACGGTAGGGTCGTCTGGCTGAAATGACAGATACAGCTGCGTGTCATCTGCATAGCAGTGGTACGAGAAGCCATGAGAGCGGATGATCTGGCCCAGTGAAGTATGTACATGCGAAGAGAGAGGCCCCAGTACCGAACCGTTGGGGGACCCCTGTACCGAGGCTTTGGGACGAGGATGTATGTCCCTGCCATGACACCTTGAAGGAGCGCTCAAAAGTAGGAATGATCGGAAACCAAGATAGTGATGTGCCCGAGATGCCCATGTTAGAGAGTATAGATTGCAGAATGCTGTCGTTTGACCGTATCGAAAGGCAGCTGATAGGTCTAGAAGGATCATACGAGGACTGGCCCGCAGCTCGAGCTGTTCTTAAGCTTCTGTTACAGATAGCAGCAAGCTGTTTCCGTGGAGTGGCCCGGCTTTTGGATCCAGACTGGTTCTCTGTCGAGCATTCTCGTTCTGAGTGAGGAAGTCGGGGACTTGTTTTGAGAACCGCCCTTTACTATAGTCTTAGATAGAAAGGGAGGAGAGACACCGTCTGTAATTCCTCAACCTGGGCGGGGTTGAGGTGAGGGTTTTTAAGAAGAGGCATAACCCTTGCCGTTTGAAGGTGGATGGAAAGAGGCAAGTGAAGCGTTTATCACACATGTGATTGATGGCACCACAGTGGGGGCTATGGCTTGTAGGAGTTTTGTAGGAATTGGGTCCAGTGGACAGGTAGTAGGATGGCTACCAATGAGTACTTTTGATACCTCGCTCTCAGTGAGAGGAGTAAATGAGGCGAGAGATACGCCATTGACCGGGGGAGGAGCTGGGCTGGGTTCGATGGCTGGGCTGGGCTTCGATGGGCTTCGATGGGCTTCGATGGCTGGGCGGGTCACAGAATGTTTTGCTGATCGTTGATCGTAGCTACTTTTTTCAGTGAAGAATGAAGCAAAGTTGTCAGCTGAGAGGTTTGTAGCAGGCGGAGGCGGATTGAGCAGTGTTTTGAAGGCGGAAAATAATTTCCGTGAGTCAGTGGTGCTGCTGATTTTGTCATTGTAGTAAGCAGTTTTTGCAGTAGTGATGGTAGTAGAGAAGGAGACAAGAAGAGCCTGGAGATCCTTGAGGTTTTCAGGATTACTGGTTTTGTGCCATTTTCTTTCTGCAGCTCTGAGGGTGGAGCGCAACTTGCGGATGGTATCAGTCAGCCATGGGCGGGGCTGGGCAGAGCGTACAGGTTTGGTGGATAGAGGTCACAGGCTATCCAAGCACAAGCTCAGTGTAGAGCTGAGGGACTCTGTAGCAGCATCCACCTCTAGTGATTCCAATGTGCTAAGAGGAGGCAACACGGAGGCAAACAGCGGAGGCGAACTGCTCGGGAGGCAGGTTCCGGAGATTGCGGCGGAATGAGATCATTGGAGTAGGAGCAGGGGGCTGTTCCGGGAGGCAGACAGAGAAGCGGATGAAGAAGTGGTCAGACGTGTGTAAAGGCGTGACCAGCAGACAGTCAGCTTTGCAGTCTCTGGTGAGAATCAAGTCAAGGTTGTTTGCCACCTTTATGGGTCGGAGGGCTGCAGACCAGTTCTAGTTAGACCCAGTTTGTATAAATATCAAGTGCACAACACACTGCCGCGCGCGAGGGGGGGGGCCCCCGTCTATGACACAAGCCCCGCCCCCCAGCACTCATAGGAAGCGTTGCGCTGCGCGGCGTCAACAGGAATATATTCGTCTCCCGGAGCAGAAGGAAAACTAAACAAAAGAAGAAAGTGTCTTTTCGGCGGCGGCGCTGTGGAATAGGACAGTGGTCGGTGAAGTGTAGCGGCGCGTCAGCTGCCACTGTGGGGGGGCACATAGAAAATAAAGGGCGACTGTTTTGACGAGCGCCGTTCGGCGGCCTCGAATTGAAATTGAGTAATTGAGTGTTTCAGCTCTTTAGTCTGGGGTGGAAAAAATGGAAACCAATGTCTCAAAATGGGGAATATGGACCAATGAGCAACAAAAAAGAAAACAACATGATTCGACGATCAGTCGACTATAGGCAAGACTTGACCAATCAGATTAGATTATGTAAATTCTTTACTCTGTGTATTGATAACATATTGTTATGATAACATATTGTTATGATACCATTAATATGATAACATATTGTTATGATAACATTATTATGATAACATATTGTTATGATAACATATTGTTATGATAACATCAGCATATTACTATGAGACGAGAGCAACAGGGGGGGTGAAGGTTAAGAGGGGGAGAGAGGGGGGAGATAAATAAAGAAAAGGGAGAGAGGGAGAAACAGGGAGAGGGGAGGAGAGAGTGGAAGAGAGAAAACACGATGAGAAGTAAACAGCGCTGTAGAGGCGCCGCTTTGAAACGCCATCGACTCAAGACGAGCGCGTCGTCAGTTTGAGACACACCTTCGAGCGGGAAGCCCTGTTGTCACGGAGACGCAAAATCCCAGCCGCAAGTGGGCCGACGCGCTTCGAACCGAGTCCACCAGGTCATGTGACTACCTGTTCTCTGCAGAGCGCTCTTCCCCATAGGCCAGGAGCTTCTTCAGCCAACCAACACACTCCTTGGTGTAGTAGTTCTTCAGGTATTCTAACCGAGCTCTGTCCTGGTCCCATCTCAGTTTGGTGGCGTCCAGCCTCTGTCTTGAAGAGTTCCATGTCCAGGTCTTCAGGGTCCAACGCTAGCAAGTCCTCCCCATCATAACCATGCTGGTGATAACCATCAGCAGTATCATCCTCATCATCCCCACTCACAACCTTGCATCCTCTGATACGTGTGTACACCTGAGAGAGAGAGAGAGAGAGAGGAGACAGAGAGAGAGAGAGGTTAGCCCACAGTTCTGCTCATTGACATGCATGCGCATGAAGTGCTTCTACAGGAAGTAATATTACGAGTACTTCTATACCAAATACTTCTACACCCGAGTACTTCTACAGTATGTACTTCTACACTGAGTACTTCTACAGTATGTACTTCTACACTGAGGTACTTCTACACTGAGTACTTACATGAATACATATTTGAAATCTGATTCCGGATTCCATGTTCTTGTATTTGTGTCCAAATTTGAAATTTGAAAAATGTGTATTGTTTGGGATGTGTGTGTTTGTATTGTTTGTGTGTGTTGTGTGTGTTTTGTGTGTGTGTGTTGTGTGTGTGTATGTGTGTGTGTTGTGTATTGTGTGTGTGTATTGTGTGTGTGTGTGTGTGTGGTTTTAGGAATAAGGTGATACTTTATAGTGATATTAACATGCTGGATATCTCCATGAGAGGTGGAACATGAGATGTAAACTGACCTCCTGTCTGCTTAAAGTCCCTCTTCAGATTCTCAATGCTGGCTTTGAAGCTCTGCTGGTTCCTCTGAAGGGGCTCTAGTGCCCTCCTCCAGGTGGTCTGGGTATTCTCTGGTGAACTGGGTCCATCCAGGACTGTTTGACTTCTAGTTTCTGGACTGTTGCTGTCATAGTAATAAATCTGAACTTCATCCAGCTCACACGTGCACAAACTCTGGGAAGTTTGAGACTCCAGACAACACTGTGTCGAAATACTTCAGAGAGTGAATCACTGTAGACAGACAGACAGACAGACAAACAGGTTAATACTGTACATCACTGTGTGTGTGTGTGTGTGTGTGTATGTGTATGTATGTGTGTGTGTGTATGTGTGTGTGTGTGTGTGGTGTGTGTGTGTGTGTGTGTGTGTGTGTGTGCGCGCATGTTGTGTGTATGTGCGTGTGTATCGAGTGCTGGAAATCCTTGGAAAAACGCTTTAATTGTATTGATACGTTCAAGGTTTTCAAGTTATTGGAATCTGAATAAGTTCTTGAAACGGCTTGAAATTGTAATTAGCATTACTTTCATGGTATATAGCTTGGTCAGTGACACAACTAGAAACAGTTTTTCATCCTAATAGTGCCCTCCCCTTATATAGAGAGGCTTTCACTAAACATAATTATGGTCATTATAGCCAAATGGGCATCTGATTTGATGAAGTAAATAATCAGCCTTGTACACAAACACTGAAATACATTTGCTGCAGGTTTTAAAGTCACCATTTAAGACATTTCCAAATATTTTAAAAGTGCATTTTTTAAGCTTCTGACTGAAGTCAAATGTGTCTTCATTTAATCAGAAGCATAGAAATATACCTTGAAAATGCTTCAATGTGCAGCACGATATAAACTGTGACTGAAAAAATGCAAGTGGACACATGTCATAGTTAACCATTTAACTGGAAAAATAAAGATTAACCACAGCATTAACCGCAGATGCTGCTTCAGCAAAAAGAAACAGAACTGAAAATAAAGCGGTTAGAATACAAGCTCTGACCTCTGAGTGGGTTAGGTTCTGTTTTAGTTAGTGGCACATTATTTGAAACGTCTTTGTTTTGTCTGAATTAAAGTTTGTTTGAGCCTCCTGTTGTCTTTCTCTGATGTTTTGGTACATGCAAAGTTACAATGTTGAAACTAGAATTTGAGAAATAGGTCTGTAATTGTTACTCTTATTTACAGCAGTTTAAGAAAGTGAGGTCAAATATTTTACTATCTTTAAATTTCTTTAATTATTTATTAAAAGTAAAACTAACACTAACAATATCTAGGAAAAGTGGAGCTGAGACTTAATCTAATTGAATCAATCCAAGTGAAATCCACCTCTGAGGTGGGATCCAAATGATCCTGAAATGTTGGTATCAAGTTGATCCAGAGATCTGCCTTAACTTTTGAAATACCCAAATCCAGCCCTTTAATCTGGATTCAAGGGAGGATTGGATTACCGGAGCAGAATCCTAATCTTCAGGATCAGGATTATCTGGATCTGTGTTGTAATACAAAGTTTTCAGACCTGGGGCCGTATCAGGGTTCATACACATTTTAACCAATACTTTTCCATGACTTTTCCATGACCTTCTCATGACTTCTTGGCAAATTTCCATGACTACGTATTCCTAAAAATGTAAGTCGACATTATACAATAACAATAAAAAATCTGTGTTAAAGTTTACCCTCAGAGGTTTAATAATAAAATGAATGGCAATGAATGTGGTTCAACCTGTGGCCATCACGAAGTCCTCGTGACGGGCTGGGGAGTCGTGAAACAGCCAGTAGAGGCAAGAAAGTCCATGTTCAATGTCCCACCCGGTCGCTTTACATCCGTTTCTGAAGGCATTGTGCAGTATATTGCAAACCCACGACCCGATGTTGACGAGTGACTTCCCTGCGTCAATCTGCACGCTGCTGCTGAAGAGTATCATATACTTTCCAGTTGACATTCGGGCCATCCATCGAGAGCTGGATAAGATTTCTGGTTCCGGAGCTCTGATAAGAAGGTGATTGAGTTTTTCGACAACGTCTTTGCGGTAGAATGGCCCAGAACTCCGACCCAATGTATTTGGGTCGTTCACCTCGGGACCGTCCCATAGCCTGACATGAACGTCTAACTGTTTAGTCTGTAGCGTAGTGATTCAGCTGTTCGTCAAATAAAAGGACATAAGACCTCTGTGTAGCGACTGTCTTCAAAGCGAGCTGTTTAAAATAAGGAGCCAACCCAAAAGTACACAAGTAGGCACACTTACTTTCCCCACATGGCAAAGTTTGCCTGCCAACTGACTGTCCAGGAAACATGGCGCTGAAAAGGTTTGCCAACATCCTCACACGATTTAAAAGAATAGTGGGAGTTTGCGACTTTTAAACGCCCACAATACCTCGGCCCTTAATGAGTCTTGCCTGGGTAACATTGGAGGATAGTCCCTGAATTGTTCCTTGAGAAGAACCTGCATTGGTGTAACGCTGGTTGATGTGGGATGGAGACGAGAAGAAGCTAGTTTATGGGTCTTGCTCGAGCCTTCACGCACAGCCAAGACTGTCTTGTCTTGGCGCCTTTAGCATGGCTAGGTTAGCGCTGCTTCCCCCATATTAGAGATGTCGATGATCTTCGAACATAGTCCACTATCTCGCTTTACTTGGGTCCTCGACCTTTTCAAGCCACGTCTTATATTTGGTCCAAGTGGAAGCCAGACTTGTTGAACGGCACTTTCCTGGCATTTCAATTTAAGCTAGAATTTCAGTCAACACCGACTTCACCACAAGCTCATACATCCAAACAAGTGGAGTCAACAGGAAAGAACTGAACGTTTGGACCAGAAGGGTTAGAACGACGTGAAATACATTTTTTATTCATGTTTATTTATATAAATCACATTATTTATTTATTTATTATTAATCACACAATATTATGCTGTGTAAAAAAAAATTCCATGACTTTTCCAAAACTTTTCTGGGTCTTTTTAACGTTTTCCAAAACCTTTCCAGGCCTGGAATTTGTATTTTTCAAATTCCATAACTTTTCCAGGTTTTTTTCAAAACATATGAACCCTGGGGCGTATTCACAAAGGATCTTAGGGCTAAAAGTACTCCTAACTGGCGAATTTAGGAGAAACTCCTATAAATAATGGGCGTGTCAGTCTTAAATTAGGACTCCTAATTTTTTTCACTAAGAGCAATTCCACAAAGGATCTTAGGCCTAAAAGTAACACCTAAGTCTAAGGAGAGCCTAAAAGTCCCGAGAGGACTCCTAACTCACTAAGACCTATTCACAAAGAATCGGAAAATGGGCTGCGAGACGAAATGTTTGGAGACAATGGAAGACTGAATTGATCAAGAGATATCGGCTAAATCGTGAGGGGTATAAAACTTGTTGTGCAATTAGTGCGGGAGTGCAATAACACCCCCGACTAACAGGGAATAACTCGATTAGAAAATAAAATGTTTGGCAACACGATAGTTAGCAACAGGGGAAAATGCAACTTTGCAATGCCGACGATTTAGGAAATATCGCAACCATCAGGCAGCCATAAACAAACCATCAACGCGCTCTGTTAGACCACATTATCAATTCAAGTCAAACTTTATTAAGGACACATCTCATGAAAGGTCCATAACACCAACACAACACAGGATTTAATAATAAAATATTAAAAATAGAACAAAAAAAACACACACACACACAGATTCCACAATGATCAGATATTTAACATACCGGCGTAAATGAGCTGACAGACTCACTTCATAGTGTTATGGCTGAAATAATACCATTATATCATCCAACCATTTATCCGGTCTTCTCCTTTGGACAATCACAACTAACACAGCATCAAAAGCCAACTTCATGCATGCAGGTATCCGTGGGGGTCGGTGCTGTTGACGGGACCACATACAAATTAATTGCGCCATCAAAAGATGAGGGACGTGTTCGTCAATAGAAAGAAAGTACATACATCAACACGCAGATTGTTGTTGATGAAACATTTAACAATCTTGATGTTGTTGCAGAGTGGCCTGCAGGGTCTACCCATGATCCGCGTATTTTAATGGAGAGCGGTTGAGGCGTGAGGCGCCAGTTGGGTGTCTTGCTGGGTGACAGCGGCTGTCCCTGCAAGACGTCTTGACACCTCTCAGTCCACAACCGGGAGCAGTTAAAGTATAACATGTAAGTGATTACGCAGATTACGCTTAGTCCTATGCGTAAAAAACATCGTATTAGCTCTTTGTCGCCTTTTATTTGTTGAATCCATATTTATTATTGTTTACTGTTTTCCTCCATATACGTTAGAGCACACAAAAATACACGAAATCTTGTGGAGAGAGGATTTGATCACAGTGATCACTGTATGCGCCATTCTCCACAACCGGTATGGGCTGTTATTTAAAGTGTTGAGTAGTGGAGATATGCTCATTGGATAATAGTTTGCTGCTTTTAATTGCCTCCTTGAATTAATGCAATTTACGTATTTTTATTGTTTGCTTTTTCTCTCTCTCTTTAACGTGCATATAGGCTACAACGTCATTATCGTGGTCTGCACAAACTTGTCATCATGCGTGTATTCTGCTAACTGCACTGTCCATAACTATTTGATAGGAATGTCTAGCCAGGCTACTTCCTTGTTCTTCGGTGATTCAGTGGGCTCGTTTCCACAGAGACCGCCTGCTCTGAACAACACCACCGTACTGACCGCTTCCAAACTCGTGCACGAGAATCGACGTAATCCATAGCAACGGCGCGTCACTCTCAGTTCACTCTTAGTGATTTATCCTTAGTATGAGTAGGTCTCAGCAGCTTTGTGAATAACTTTTAAGAAAAAACTCCTACGTAAAATGTTTTAGCGGTAAGATAAAATGCTTTGTGAATACGGCCCCAGATCTAGATTTAATCCAATCCGACCAGGATAATCCTGTCAATCCCTTTTGAAATAGGTCATGTGACCTGCCGCTGACACTGATCCTAGCCTTGTCCTATCAGTACGACTCATTTACCCACAATCCAACGAGCTGTGAGTTTACCACGTAGCTTCAGGTGTGTCCAGGTAGAGCAGTGGTTGTGCTGAGGTCAGGTTGAGTCATGTGTTCCTACCTCCACCCCTCCAGGGCCGGTCTTTCCCCAGTTGGTCCTGACGAGGGGGGTCCAGTCGGGTGAGGATGTCCTCGATTCCTTTCAGCTGGACCACACACTCGTACCTCCCCCAGTCCTCCGGTGGGACCGACGCCAGGTCCAGGTCCACGCTGACCTGGAAGGTCCCGTCGGGGTTGGGGAGGACCTCCCCATGGTCCACATGCTCATAAAGCTCCTTGCCGTCTCTCCTCCAGAACACCACCACCCTGTCAGGGTAGAAGCCTGTAGCATGGCACACCACTGGGGAGGAGGGTCTTCTGGAGGAGAGACACCTCAGGACGCTCTGGAGGGAGGGAGGGAGGGAGGGAGAAAAATCATGATATATAGCCTATGTTTGTATAAATATCAAGTGCACAACACACTGCCGCTGCAGCGCCGCGGCGCGTCTATGACACAAGCCCCGCCCCCAGCACTCATAGGAAGCGTCGCGCTGCGGCGCGTCAACAGGAATATATTCGTCTCGGAGCAGAAGGAAAACTAAAGAAAAGAAGAAAGTGTCTTTTCGGCAGCGGCGCTGTGGAATAGGACAGTGGCGTGAAGTGTAGCGACGCATCGCTGCCGCCACACGGTGTGGGGGGGCACATAGAAAATAATAGGGGCGGCTGTTTTGAGGAGCGCCGTTCAGCGGCCTCGAAATTGTAATTGAAATTGTTTAATTGAGTGTTTCAGCTCTTTAGTCTGGGGGGGAAAAAATGGAAACCAATGTCTCAAATGGGAATATGGACCAATGAGCAACAAAAAAGAAAACAAAATGATTCGACGATCAGTCGACTATAGGCAAGACTTGACCAATCAGATTAGATTATGTACATTCTTAGTCTGTAGTATGATAACATATTGTTATGATAACATTAATATGATAACATATTGTTATGATAACATTATTATGATAACATATTGTTATGATAACATCAGCATATTATTATGAGAGAGAGCAACGGGGGGTGAAGGTTAAGAGAGGGGGAGAGAGGGGGGAGATAAATAAAGAAAAGGGAGAGGGGAGAAACAGGGAGAGGGGGGAGGAGAGTGGAAGAGAGAAAGCACGATGAGAAGTAAACAGCGCTGTAGAGGGCGCCGCTTTGAAACGCCATCGACTCAAGACGAGCGCGTCGTCAGTTTGAGACACCTTCGAGCGGGAAGCCCTGTTGTCACGGAGACGCAAATCCCAGCCGCAAGCGGGCCGACGCGATTCGAACCGACTCCACCAGGGGCCTCATTTATAAACCTCTGCGTGAAACCCTCCATAGAACATTGCGTACGCCCAAACCTCAGAATGTACGCACAAAAACATTCAGATTTATAAAACCTTGCTGCGCACACCGGTACGCACTCTTCTCCTTATAAATACCAACGTGCGTCTAATGTGGCGTGCGTCGAGTGCTCTGCTCCTCCCAAGTCCATCCCTTAATAGTCCTTAAAAGGTCAATGCTAATTAATCACTTCATATTTATAAGTAGGAAGGAGCCTTTTCTGACCAATCATTGGACGGAAAAAATGGCACCTTTTAAAAAGAAGGCGTTTTTGGGATTCGGAGATGGAAGTGCTTCTAAATGAAGTAGACCAACGCAAGTCTATTTTGTGGCTTATTTATCAAGCTCATTATTTAAATGTTTAAAGTGATACAGTTGGTCTGGCCGAGGATTGTGATTTGAAAGGGCTGTAGTGTGTTGAACATAATCTTGCTTTAATTCATATTTCATAATGGGTGCTTTTCATAAAATAAATATATAAATGAATAAATAATAACTCATGTGGTGCGCAATGAGCTCCGGGGGTTACAGCATCTTCTTAGCTCAGTAGGTAGAGCGGGTGGACAGAGCGGGGTCGTCCACTAACCGTAGGGCCGGCGGTTCGATCCCCTTGATCCCCGCTTCCAAACTGTCTGCGTGTCGAAGTGTCCTTGAGCAAGACACTGAACCCTGAACCCCAACTTGCTCCCCGGGCGCTGATCATAGCAGCCCACTGCTCCTACGTACAGTAGGATGGGTTAAATGCAGAGGACAAATTTCGTTCCCGAACATGGGAATGACAAATAAAGACCGAAAGGTCCCCTTAATTAAAAATTAATTCTTTTGGCGTTATTGGCGGTTTGCAAACACACATAGTGCATTACCGCCACCTCTTCCTGTGGTCCTCTACGGAGTTCACTGTTTGAAAAACTTTGCGGGAGCTTTACTCCTGCAGGGTGGAAGGATGCGTAGAACTGCGCACTTTTTCCGCAAGGTTTTATTCTATAAATCACAACGTTGGCGGTGAAAGATGCGTACGCACATTCCATCCCTGTTTCCGCAACATTTTCGTGCGCAGAGACCTTTATAAATGAGGCCCCAGGTCATGTGACTCTACCTGTTCTCTGCAGAGCGCACTTCCCATAGGCCAGGAGCTTCTTCAGCCTACCAACACACCCCTTGGTGAGGTAGTTCTTCAGGTCTTCTAACCGAGCTCTATCCTGGTCCCATATCAGTTTGGTGGAGTCAGCCTCTGGTCTTGAAGAGGTCCATGTCCAGGTCTTCAGGTCCAACGCTATGTAGTCCTCCCCATCATAACCATGCTGGTGATAACCATCAGTAGTATCATCCTCATCATCCCACTCACACATACATCCTCTGATACGTGTGTACACCTGAGAGAGAGAGAGAGGAGAGAGAGAGAGACAGAGAGAGAGAGAGAGAGACAGAGAGACAGAGAGAGAGGGGAGAGACAGAGAGAGAGAGAGAGGGAGAGAGAGAGAGAGAGAGAGAGAGAAGAGAGAGAGAGAGAGAGAGAGAGAGAGGTTAGCCACAGTTCTGCTCATTGACATGCATGCGCAAGAAGTACTTCTACAGCAAGTAATTTTATGAGGACTTCTATACCAAATACTTCTACACTGAGTACTTCTACAGTATGTACTTCTACACTGAGTACTTCTACACTGAGTACTTCTACAGTATGTACTTCTACATGAGTACTTCTACACTGAGTACTTCTACAGTATGTACTTCTACACCGAGTACTTCTACAGTATGTACTTCTACAGTAAGTACTTCTACACTAAGTACTTCTACAGTATGTACTTCTAACAAGTACTTCCACACCGAGTACTTTACATAGTTGTACTTCTACATCGAGTATTT